>JACEFZ010013932.1:62500-92500 GCA_014155875.1 Cepaea nemoralis | reverse complement strand
CTTACATTACATTGTAGTGTTTCTTTCTTCTTAGAGACGACCATAATCTGCGTCTTCTTACAATTTAATTCTATTCTTAATTGCCTTCCGTGTACAATAACCATATCTACTAATTGTTTGGAAAGACCAAATGGGTTGACCAAAGGATCTGGCTGACACTCAAAGCTCCGATGAAAGGCCAGACGGACTCATAATCAGACTGCTACTGGTATAATTAATACTGTGACTCTTCGCAGGCTGTTGCAGACGAGGACGGAGCATGTCCCGAATGTTGTGATGTCGATTCTTGACTCATCTCAACTCAACTCAAACTACGCACTATGCAAAACTATCAACCATTATATACTTTACATTCTCGATATACTTTATGAATTTCTGTGCGACAGCGGTAGATTACAGCAGGGACAATTGGAAACACGTCTTGAGTGGCTGGATCTGTCTCAGAAACGACCGGTGATGGAGAAAGCTATGTTTAATCGCCAAAACAAATAGATGGAATATGCTTGGGCTGATCATGAGGAGGTCGAATGTTTGTAGTAAAAGACATTTATTTGCCCTGATAGCTGTGAGATTCGACAAAATACTGCAGACAGGATGTTTTCTGAATACGCACGTCTGCGGAAGAAGTGTAACATTTGATCGACCTTCTCCAGGAAGTCGTTATCATCCTGGCAGATGTGATATAAACGAAATAACCATGATTGTGGGATTGAGTCTGCAAGTTTTAGGGTTGGAGGAACTGTAAAGAAGAAAGTCGTGGTTACCTGTAGGTTTCTAGTAGACCAAGGTGATGAGACCTGCATGGCATTTGGCAATGATGAGATTTGGGGTAAACTGTCAGAGATTGTGGATATTTGGGAAGTGAATTTGACGGAGAGGAGTGACAATTGTGGACAATGATTATAAATCTTTCGCTATCCTCCTCTTCTAAATCACTGATGTTTTCTTCAACCTCCGTTTTTTCCATATAGGCTGTCAACCAGCGCAATCCAAACCGTCGTATCCTTATCTATCCCATGGAACTCCGTCCAAGTTCTCTATATTAGTCATTTCTGTGTCTACCTCACTTTTCCGTGCGTGTATTTTGTTTGGCAGAGGGGTGGGGGAGGGGGGATCTTCCTCTATTTTTTTTTTTGTATTATGAGTTCTAGATAAATACCTTTATAGTCACACTATTTGCAGGTTTTCTCACCGTGTGTGTCCTCATTTCTTCACCCCTTGATTCACTGGTAATTGTTTAGTTCTCTCTATGTGATTCGCATTGGTCATCATTGATATAGAGTTGTTTAAATAAAGGGGTGAGCCCATCGTATCTTTATTATACTAGCTAATGAAAGTGACCAATAAACAAACAAGCAGATAGGTCCTACTTTCGTACCCATGGTAACATGATTTACTCAAATTAATGGCCATTAAACTTATATGCCATCGTCACATCCTAGTCTTTGTAAATGAATTTCCCACTTTTAATGTTTCCCGTGTAGTTTTGTCTATGGTTGCACACAGTGAAATAAAAGTAGAAAATACTAAGGACATACCACTTTGATCTCTGTAAAGTCTAGTAGATAGAGTGTATTCAATGTTCGTGTTCTTACAGACTAACCGGCACTCTGTGGGTGATGCAGTAACAATTTCAGGCTGGGTCGACCTGGGTCAACTCCCAAATCCCTCCCATGGGCAGATTGCTGTGTTCAATAATTAGTCACAACCGATGCCCCCTACTGGTATCGCTTATAGGCCCATCTTTGTTACTGCTACAACGAAGTGAATATGTGTAGCCTCAATCAATACCTTCTATTGAAACTACGGACGGTGCAAAAGTATTGTCAATATATTTGCTAATCCCTGACTGAATACTGAGATGTCAGAAGATTCACAAACGCACACACACGCACGCGTCAACCCGAGCCATAGCGTTTCGCTTATAGATGTTTTTAGTTCTGCTTCTAATGAGAGCAAATCGTGAACGCCTGGAGGACTAGGCGATGTATGTGGGCCTGCTGTGATAAGCACCATGTGTGCTCTGGAATATTAATCATCATCAATAGCCATGCCGGCTGGCGTAGGCGTTCATGCTTCTCCACAGGTCTCTGTCTTTGGTTTTCTGGATCAATTCTGCTAATGATATTCCTCCATGCCACCGTCTCAATCCATTTAGCATCATTTCTCGTGGTCTGTCTCTGCCTCCCCCCCCCCCCCCCCCCCCGCCCGATCTTTCCAGTTGTCACGATGTTCTCATATGCCTCTCTTCTCATCATGTGACAAAAGAAAGCTGTTTGTCTCTTTCTTATTGTTGTATATAATGTTCTAGTTTCATTAGACTCTTTCAGGAAGTTGTTAGTATTATTGAGTGAATATTCATGATTTTTGATGAACGCACATATTGAAGGGATGATTCTTCTTCTTCTCTTCAGCTTTCCGAGCCATTGAGGTTCTTTGCTGCAAATACAATCCGCCTCCATTCGTCTCTCTGGTGGACCTTCTCTTGCCAGTCGTTGATTCCAAGTGCTCGTAGGTCTGTACATGTATTATCTCTCCACCGTCTTCTTGGTCTACCTCGGGGTCTACGGTCATTTATTTCCTGAGTGTAAGCGAGCTTTGTTTCCCTATTATCTTCCATTCTTTCTATATGCCCCAACCATTGTAGTCTATTAGCCTTCATGATACCAGTGATTAGCGGGGACTTAAACAGATCATAAATGTCTTTGTTACTTCTTCTTTTCCACTCTCCACTTTGTGTATCCCTAATGGGTCCAAAGATGCGTCTTAAAATTTTGTTCTCAAAGGTTTGTAACAAGGCTTCGTCTCCTTTCGTTGTACTCCAGGTTTCAGAGCCATACAGCACAACTGGTCTGATCAGTGTTTTGTATATTGTGATTTTGGTGTTACGAGATAGCGCCTTTGATTTTAGTAGATGTTGTAGTGCATAGTATATCTTATTTCCAGAGTTGATTCTAGTTTGTATTTCTTCCCTTATGATGTTGGAGCAGTTGAAGATTGTACCCAGGTATTTGTATGTTTCCGTTCTTTTAATGGTCATATTATCTATTTGTATGTGGCCAGAGATTTTAGCCATTCCGTCTCTTGAAATTACCATATATTCTGTCTTATCTTGGTTGATAACCAGCCCCATCTGTTGGGCTTTTTCCTTTAAGTGAGTCAATATTTCCAATGTCTTTTGTTCACTTTGCCCTATAATATCTATATCATCTGCATAACCAAGCAGCTTGGATGTTCCTCCAATATCACATTCCTCCTTTATCTTCCTTACAACTTTCTCTAGAGCCAGATTGAAGAGTAGCGGCGATAGTGCATCACCCTGTTTCAAGCCAGATGTTATTTGGAAGGGGTCTGATTTCCTGCCTTTATATGTTACTATATTATAAGTATCTTCCATGCATAGTCTGGTCATGTTGATTAACTTCCTTGGTATTCCAAATTCCTGCATAGCATTCCATAGACTATTCCTAAGGACACTATCATAAGCCTTTTTAAAATCCACAAAAATGTTATGGAGATCTCTTTTATATTCCCAATGTTTCTCAGCTATTTGTCGTAAGATAAATATCTGATCTATTGTTGATCTGTTTTGTCTAAAACCCGCCTGGTAGTCACCTAATATGTCTTCTGAATATGGTTTTAGTCTATTTAGTAATTCTGCGGATAGTATCTTGTAATGCATGGCCACCTGCCTTTATAAATTCAGCAGCAATTCCATCAGTCCCAGTTGCCTTATTGTTTTTAAGTCGTGTGATTACATATAGGATTTCTTCAACTATCGGTTCTTCAATTTGTGGTTCGCATGTTAGATCCTCTTCCTGTGGGAAAATGTTACTTGGAGCTTCACAATTTAGTAATTCAATAAAATATTCTTTCCATGTGTTGCACATTTCCTCATTGGTATTTATCATATTCCCATTTTTGTCTTTTAAACCATATGTGTTTTGTTGGTGCCCTCGTTTAATTGACTTCAGTTCTTTAAAAAACTTTCTGGATTCATTTTTCTGGTGATTAGTTTCCATATCTTTGATTATATTACTCATATATTCTCGCTTCTGCTGTCTGACTATTTTTGTAGCCTCTTTACATTCATTTCTATAATGCTCTTCCTTTTGGATGTTATTGATGTCATTTAACCATACATGTCTGGCATTCTTCTTCCTAATGACTGCTTCTTCAAATTTTTGATTGAACCATCTGTTCTTTCTATGCGTGGTTAACACACCGAGACATTCTTCTGCGGTAGATTGAATTGTATTCTTGATGTTCAACCAAGTTTGGTCAACGCTTTCCTCCGAAGGGTTTTGCAGAGTTTCAAGTTTACATTTTATTTCATCTGTAAATTTCTCTTTGACTGTAATGTCTTGTAGTTTTTCTCTGTTATATGTTGGGTGTAATCTTTGTAATTTAGTATAGAAAGCTCTCTTAAGTTTTATTTTAAATTTTGCTCCAACGAGGAAGTGGTCACTATGGCACTCAGCTCCTCTATAACTTCTGACTTGCTGTATGATTGATGCATTTCTGTTGTTAATTAAAATGTGATCTATTTGATTATAGGTTCTCTTGTCACATGATTTCCAAGTTTGTTTGTGTATATCCTTTCTTTGTAGTCTGGTACTGCTAATCTGCAGTCCTTTGGCTTCTGCCAGGTTGATGACTCTCCATCCATTATCATCAGTTATCAGTTATCAGTTGGGGTATCTTCGTTGCACTCCGGACATGTCCATAGGTGCTCAGATCCTCCCCCCAGCATATGCATCAGCGTCCGGTGGCTAATAGTGCCAGTTCTGTGTTGGTTGACGAGGCACTTTGTTTCCCCGATGTACCTCTCGCGTCTAGCTATGCCGATTCTTATTCCCAGGTCTTTCATCCTGGACAGCGATGTGGAATCACTGACGTCAAAATCCTCTGTTCTCGCCAAATCTTTAAGGACGTTAATAACATCGGCACGATCCATGGGCTGGCCATCTACAGGGGGTGCAGAGCCAGCCAGTTTGTCAGCTCGTTCATTTCCCTCGACTCCCGCATGTCCCGGGACGAAGATGAAGGTGACTTTACGGACAACAGACTTCCGCAGCGATTCAGTCCACTGTCTACGTACAGATCCAGCTTCGACCTTCTGAATCATGCTCATTGAATCATTTAGTACACACACGTTGGTATAATGCTGTGATTCCAGCCATATGAAAGCCTGTGTAACTGCCATCACCTCCATCGTCATGCTGCTCGTGGTCATAGAGTGGGCACCACTGGATTCTTGAACGGTTCGGCCCGCTGAACGGGCTGTAAATGCCCACGCACTTCTCTGCTGCTTTACAACAGATCCATCTGTATAGATGAGCACTTCGGGGCTATCTGAGTGTTCATAGATGAGCGCGTTAACCTCTGCATTGACAGCGGCAGGGTTCTGCTCTCTGCACCGTCTGTCGAGTGTGATAATGCAGGAGAAAGTGCACCCATTCCTTGCCGGGGTTGATACTGGTAAGACTGCAGACCATTATCAGACCATTATCATTTGAAGTTGTATGTAGGCTTTCCATACCGGCCACTTTTTTATTAGTTTGCTCTCTACCTATTTTTGCATTGAAGTCTCCCAGCACAATCAGGATGTCCTGTTTGGGGGTTTCTTCTATGACATCTTCCAGATCATTATAAAAGTCTTCTTTAATATCATCTTCTTTCTCTTCAGTAGGTGCATGTACATTAATCATCGTTATATTTTTCCATTTACCTTTTATTCGTAATTTACTAATCCTGTCATTAAAAGCTTTAAAGTTTAAAACGTTCCCCCATAACTCTTTTTTGATGACAAACCCTGTTCCTAATTCACGTTTATTTTGGGTGTTTCCTCCATATATTATAATCATTCCATTTTGCTCTAAAGTACCCTCTCCTGGCCACCTTATTTCTTGAATTGCTGTTATATCCATTTTATATTCAACCAGCTCCCGGGTTAGTTCTTCGGCCGCTCCAGCTCGATATAGTGTCCGTACATTCCATGTTCCAAATCTCAAAAGTCCTTTAACGTTCCAAGGTCATTGTCCAAATAAGTCAGTCCGATATCGAGGCTCATATATTTGTTTCGTAACAAAGAAAGGTTATTACAAAGGTGGGGATGTTAACCCCACGCTTCAACCCCCAACCTGGAGGACCAGGGTGTTTCTCTTTGTCTGTTCTCTACTCTTTGACCAGTCCGGCTTGGGAGGCCCTGCTGGTAGCTACGCTACCGCCGGCATAGCTCTCAGGGTCATTGAGAAACTCAAGCTCCCGCACCACGACAAGGTGGAAACACCATCGGGGGAGCAAGGGATGATTACTGTAGTCTAAATGTGAATATGGGGCGCGCTAGTGTAATCGCTAGGGGGCTACGCTGGTAATGTCATGAGCGCGGTCCGATGATGTTCGATACCTGCGTTCGTCGTCTCACAAAGTGAGGGAAACACTGGCCACGTATCCCTAAGTGTATTCAAGTCTACAAAATGTGTTGAGTCCTAGCACATCACGGACACTTGGCAGACCCCCGATGCGGGACATATGTGTGTGTATATGTGGATTGATGGGTGAAGATATAAGGAACAGAATCCTCAAATCTTAATAGCCAACTGTATAAGAAACGTGAACTAGCTCAAAAGACTGTCTAGGGGTATAGATGAAGAATAAAGTGATGTTTCCTTACAGAAGCCAGTAGAACACTGGAAGTTTACCGAACCTTCGAGAAAAGAACACTCACTCGTTGTAAACCGAAGGTTCATGTGTTTTTCCAGCCCACAGCAAGCTCCATAGTAATATTGTCCCTGGACTAATCTTATCAATGTGAACACACGTGGAAAAAAAAACTCAGACACCAACTAACAAGTAAATAAACAACGATTGTTTTCAACAAACAATATTATATTAAGATAACCTGGGGAAAGGAGGAAAATATCTACAGGTTCATAGAATAAGGCATAGTCATACACCCATCATAAAAATGAATAATAAAATATTATTAAACACTATAGCAATTATGTCTAATTAGTTAATCAGATGTTGTTGTATTAATTTTATCCTCAGGATTTTCATGTCTATATTGTTCCATACTTTCAACGATTAGCCCGTCATATCTATCTATGTTTTACTTCAACCAGGTATAGTAAACTTATGCCTTGTTTTTTCAATGCCGATATATCTATCTGAGGTGTCTTCAATGTCCTTATTCCTGGGTTTTTAAATTTTATTTTTAATTTTAAGACTTCATGATTGTGGTCAGAGTTGATATCAGCACCAGGGTATGTTTTGGCATTTTTAACATTGTTTTTAAATCTATTCGTAACCATAATGTAGTCAATTTGGTTTCTTGTTCTATCTCCAGAGCTTTTGTACGGATACAGTTTCTCAGCTTTATGTTGGAAAAAATGTGTTACAAACAATAATAGTGTTTTCTTCACGGAACTATATCAGCCGCTCTCCTCTGTCGTTTCTGTTTCCCGTACCATGTTGCCCTACTATCTGCTTATATATATTATTTCCAAATTTTGCGTTCATGTCTTCTATTGACAATGAGGACTTCTGATTATTTTACAACTTTCAGTATTTGTTTTAAGTCTTCATAATATTCTTCTAGCTGTTCATCACTATAATCAGTTGTTGGAACATAGTATGAAGAATTACTATGTCAGATGGTCTTGGCTTAATTGTAAGTAGTATCATACTATCTTTATAAATCCAGAATCCACTAATATGTTTCTCTAAATTTCTTTTAACTAAAATTCCTACTCCTCTCTCATGATGATCTCCTCCTGAGTTAATAAATATATAATCTTCTCCCCATATATAACTTGTATCTGTCCATCTTGTTTCCGATACGCCTATAATATCTAAATTCATTCGTTTTGCTTCGGCGATAATATCTCAAGTCGTAAAATGAATAACACAATGTCAACTGGAGTCACGTATAGTGGTATGTGAACACCAACTCTCTCAAGTGAGTAACGTATACTGGTAGGTGAACACCAACTCTCTCAAATCGTAAACATGAATGACACATTGTCAATGCTAGCAGCAATAATTGGAGCTGAACAGCTTCCCACAACCCACGCAAATGATATGAAAAGACAAGTAAAGGGTTCATATATACACATTAAGATGGGGTTTCTTGCTATGTTTTGTCTGTGCACGCGGATGCATTTTTGGGCATTACTATCTTGTGGAAATGCTACAGGATATGTTGGGCAATCGGTCTTCTAGCAGAATCAAATGTTTTTCACTTCTCTTCCACCGGGGGAAAGCGTCCCTGAACTAACAGATGCCGCATGGAGGTATGGGATAATCCCCTAGATCTTCGAAAGGCTGATGTTTGTCTGGTGTTGAAACCCGATTTTTGCTGATCGCAGATATTGTCGTCCAGTGTTATTAGCATTACATCTTTTAAAGTTAGCAGAAGGAATTATGTTTGTCTCCACTGTTTCCTTGACAACCCTTTATAGCGAACAGACCAGGTTTAGAAGAGTCCACAGAATACTTAATGATAGGACTGATGGCTTTCATTAAAAAAAATATGATACATGTCAGGGACCCAATACCCTGAATGGCAGGGAATAGACAGGAGACGTGTTACTGCAGGATAACTGTGCAGAGAGCCTAGCGTCCTGCATTACGGTCACAGAGTGCGAGTAGACCAATAAACGGCTAAGGGCCGTGGTCACCGCACCACACCACCCTGCACGTGACTCACGGACTGTGAGCAGCTGTGAACTGGCCAGTCGTATCTTGTGTTGGTCAGACGGGTTCAGGACATCGAGACGGACAGACATAGGGCAGTGGTTGTGTTTAGTGAGCGTTATGATATGATCGTAGACTTGATGGTGCGACTAGCGAGCTGTGTGTGAACGGAGACAGTGTGAGAGTTATGCTATGCCATTATATTGTATTATCTCTCATGAATGATTATAATCCTGTCATAATGTTGTTTTACAAGTTGCGTGTTGCCAAGAGCGCAACTCATGGGAGTTTGCCCATGTGAATAGTTTTGTGAATAAACGGGTTGAAACTATCGTTGCCGTGTGTGAGAGTACCGTTATTGAACGCATGTAATTGTTTCACCTCTGTCGTGAAATGAGAACCAGAATTATGTCTAAGTAAGACTATGAAAGGGAGTGAGTCCCCATCCTCAACAGCCAGCGAAGAGTTCCAACACTAATAGTACCAGTAGCAATCTGATTATATGTCCGTCTTGCCTTTCCTCTGAGCGTCGACCGTCGGCCAGATCCCCTCGTCACCCTTCGATATCGCATTCTTGCCAGACCATGGTGATCCATTTGCTCCTCCGAGGTGTACACGTGCTCCCACAATGCCGCAACCACGTCTGCTTTTATCATGCATCAATACTCCACCAAGGTTTGCAGAGCCAGCCAATCTGTCCGCCTTTCATTCCCCAGCACACCAGCATGCCCAGGAGAAAAGATCTAGACGATGCTTATCATCCGTGACTTCAGAAGCGAAACAAGCCACTCTGCACGAAGCTTGCCTGTCCTCACCCTACTCAGCATGCTTTCTGAGTCAGTTATAATAATCGCGATTGTGTGTGTGTCGTATTCTCCATTCAGCGGAAAGCTGCACTGACCGCCTCCACCTCCATTCTTAAGCTAGATGTTGTGGTATCATATGCCAGGCTCTCCTGCACCAAACGTCGACCATTAGCTTTTGCTAAGAACCCCCAGGCACTTCTCCTGCCTCTCAACACCGAACCATCTGTGTATATAATCACATCACCCGGGCGAGCATTATCCTGAATTAGTTGCTGGATTTCCACTTCCGTGGCCCCTGCTGGCCATTCCCTGCACTCCCGGCTCAATGTGATTATAACTCTGCACAAGTCTGACTGCTCCGCTGGCACTCTGACCCACTCTCCTCGGCTAATGTTCTCCAAGATGCACACCTGTCTGATCGTATCCTCCGCCGGAGCCATCCATGATTTCCCTCTTATCAGTGGCTGGCCCTTAACTGCATCCAGCGCCTCATGCACTGGGTGATCTGTGTCAGCAACTACTCTGAGGTACGCCTTCGCCTGCATCACACTGAGCCTACCAGCAACAGTCGGCAAGCCAAGGACGTAATGCATACACACTACTGGGGTGTCTCTGGTGCATCCCAGAATGACCCGCATAGCTTCGTTCTGTTTGCGCTCTAATTTCACCAACGACTCTTAGAGACAGTGAGCAGTCCTAGTCCATAATCAATCACTGAGAGGATCAAGTGCTGGTTAGTGTGAAAAGCATTCTCTGCTCTGTGTCCATTGCAGCCATAGTTTTAAGAGCATTGTGTCCCTTTTGAGATCTTGTCACAACCGTCTCCATATGGTCCTTTGTCCAGAGAGCACCACAAAACAGCTGCCTTTTCCGGGTGGATGACAGCGCTCATTTCAGTACAACAGACAACCACTTTGTCTACTGTCGCATGTAGCTCCTGGGCTGTTTGCTCCCTATCTCTCCCCCGCCTACATGCAAGAATATCATCTGCAAATGTTAGCATCCTTCCAACCCATGGTGCTTCTAGGTTTGCAATCTTAGTTGTTTACACGTTAAAGAGCACCGGTGAGATTGCGGATCCCTGTGGCAGTCCCGGGGTTAAAATATGTGGCTCTGAGTTCCATGCACCCAGACGGACAGCAACCCGACGAGAGTGCAGGACTGCCGCTATCCAGTTCACCAACCGGGGATTGACCCCCTTCTCCATCAGTGCGGTCATCAAAATATCATATCTGACTCTATTGTACGCATCCTCGAGATCAAGCGCTGCCGCCATCGTTTCCTGTCTACTCTGGAACCCCTCATAAACGTCAAAGGCAAAAGTGGCTGCATTTGACCAGGTATCTTTTCCTGGCCTATAGCTCCCCAGGCCTCTTGGCAGAAGCTTCCCCCTTTCCAAAAACTCTTGCAGCTTGACAGCGACTATCTTCTCTAAAACCTTCACAAATGTATTTTGAAGGGTGATGATCCTGAAGCCGCTAAGCTTTGAATGATCCTTGAATGGTTTTGGGAGAGGGATGAGATAGCTTTGTACTCAATCCTGCGGTACTGATGCTGTCCTAATGCTCTGGTTAAAGCAGTCGGTCATCTCCTTCAGGTCTACATCGCTCAAAGCCTTCATGTGGACATACCTGACCCCATCAGGCCCTGGTGTCGTGTCTTTTGCCTTTTTCAAAATATATTTAACATCTTCAACCCGTATGATTTCTTCATAATGCATATTCTTTATGGTGCCAGATAACCCCTCTCTAACTGCATCCCGGGTGTCCGCATCATCATGATTGGTCTGCTCTAAATATCTCTGGAGAAACGCCTCCCCTTTCTTTTTGTCAGTTGTCACGCGCACACCATCATCTCTATAAATTGTTCCCACTGTCATAGGCCTGTCGTTTCTTTGTATTTGTCTGGGCAGTTTCCAGACTTTTCGCAATGTTTTATCACCTCCAATTTCCTTCATGATACATTCCCATTTTGCGTTTTTGGCCTCTGCAGCACAGCGCTTGAAAACCTCCACCTTGTCTTTCTTGACATTTTCCGCTGTGTCCACTTCCTCTCGTGAGTTTCGAGGTGTCTGTCGCACTTTCTTCAGCTGCTTCACTGCAGCTCTCTTTGCTTTCTTTGTCTACTTCTGGGGTCCACCACGGGGGCTGCAAAAAAGGTGTTTTAACAGTCCTGTCACATGCCCCCTGTCTGAGGCGTCCTAGAAGGCTGTCGGTCCACTCATACCGGAAGGTCTTGAGCGCTCTCCCAGCCTTAACTTTCATGGATTTAGAGATCAGGACTGCGCATGGCATGTGATCACTCCCATGGTCATTCAAAACAGTCCACTATACATCAAGGACTGATGACTGGGAGACAAGTGCCAAGTCAATAGCTGTGTCTGCATCGCCAGGCCTCATTGCCATTCTAGTCGGCCTACCATCATTTATGCAGACCACATCGGTGTCCACCATGGCCTCCACAAGGTCAATTCCCTGTCGGTTTTCTCCACTACTGTCCCAATCTCGGTTCCTCGCATTGAACTCTCCACATATGAGTAGCCTATCACCCGGTAATTCCTCCAATTACTTAATCGAGTCCCAGTGTTCCTTTCTGACAAAACAGTCCACTGTGGCATATACATTTATGATGTTCCAACTTAAGCCATCAATCTCCATTTGCATACCCTGCACCTCTCTTGTACTGTGATTCCACTAGCTCAAGTCAAGTACCACATGCTTCATTCCTTCCTTCACCAGAAGACCTTGCCCATGTATCTTCTGCCCAGTAGGGTTTATACAAGTGGCGTACCCAAGGCAATGGTATATGTCTGTACTTAGCTCCTGGAGCATGAGGACATCAAAATCATGTATTAGCCGCTCCAAAGCAGGACCTCTCTCCTGGCACTACGACAGTTCCAGTATCCCACACTTACATGGTTGAGACCTAGTCTCTTCACTTTTCGTCTTGTTCTCCTGGCGCTTGCCCTTCTATTTCTATGCCTTCTTCTCGTTCATTTCCTCGTCTTCTCCTCCTCACTCTCTCTCTCTCTCTTCGCTAGACTCTGAAGGATATGTCAAGCGCAGAGCACGTGCTCCGTAGCTCCGGTGACGATTCCCGTATTTAACTTATTTCATAAACAAAGTTCGGATATTGCAGGAAATAATCGGCCCCCCTAGTAGAGCCTGCCTGCTAGGGAAGGGGTAGGGGATGTCCCTCAGGAGTCCATACGCCTGGCGCCGCCCCGCCCGCATACCTGACGTTCCACGTTCAAGACCAGCTCACCCGTGGCCATTCAGTCCTGGGCACGTCGGTCCACCTTAAACTTGGGGGTAAACCCCCAATGTAGTGGATGAGATTGTGTCCTTGGGCAAAAATACGGGCATGGAAGTCGATGGCAACGACTTGGAGGAGCTGATTGAGGACTACAGGGGAGGCGACCGAAAGAAATGATGCTGGATGACCTAAGATGGTAGCGCGGATGAACAAGATCAATAGCATTGATCCAGAACGCAAAGACCAGAGATTTTTGGAGAAACATGAACGTCTACGCCATTTGGCAAGAAAAAACGCTGATAATGATGAGCTATGCATAAACTTGGAAAGGCTGAAGCAGTATCTGAGGCCGATATTTCCACGCGTTGTGACAAGAGGTCGATGTTTGTAACTACAGAAACGTGTACATAATATTTGATGCCAGGTGAACTTTGAGATTATCGGTTAGATACGTCTGGAGATCTGGTCTCTGGCTAGGGGTTTGTGAATGCAGTTTCACAATGTCACGACAAACCGTCACTTGAATTTGTTTACGATTTTCTTTCTATGTCCATCAGTTATACGAGGGGAGGTCAATAAGTAAGTCACAAATGGCTGTAGAAAAATAACTAAATATGATAACAACTTGAAACCAGTTAATTTTATACATATATTGTAAATTTATTTCTCAACATAATTTACACCAACATTGATGTACTTACCCCATCGTTTTATTAGTCCTCCCAAACCGGCTGCATAGAACTGTGTGCTCTGTTTTCTAAACCACGTTTTCACTTCACATTCAACTTCGGCGTCACACGCGAAATGTCTCCCGCCAAGGTGGGTTAATCGCTAGGGGCTAAGTAGGGGCTGTAAGGTGGATGTTCCAGAACTTTCCACCTTAGCTGGCTAATGTTCTCCTGAGTTAATTGAGCTGTATGTGGTCTGACATTGTCATGAAGAAGCAACACTCCTTTACTCAGCAGTCCTGGAAATTTCAATCGATGGTGCATTATGCTGTATGCTGAACCACGTGAGCACCCTATTGCAGATGCTACAGAGCCTATCGTTACTCGCCTGTCACCTCCAATCATCTCCTCCACCCGCTGCACGGGTGCTTCTGTTGCAATCTCAACAAGACGACGCGATCGGATTTCATCAACAATTTTAGATGGTCCTTGAGAAACTTTTTCTACCCAGCTATGCACCGCTTTACGTAACAAACATTTGTCAGTATAAACAGGAAGCATTTCCTTATGAATGTCCTTTGCAGGCAGTCCTTTTGCCCACCCAAAAAAAAAAAAAAAACGCACAACAGAACGTTGCTCTTTGGTTGTTCACTCCGTAATTACAGTCGCGATTTTCTTTATGCGCTACGCATGCGCATGGGACACCTAGCGCCACCTGATGAACGGGAATATAAAGTTCGATATTGCTGTCACCTAATGACACCTGTAGCAAACAATCACCAACTAAATTTACCTGCCATTCCACATAACTGTGTGACTTACTTATTGACTCGCCCTCGGAACATTTCCTCTGCCATTCATAGCAGTGTGCCTATTTTCTACAGTCACGTGGATATCTCATCTCACATGCTTCCGAAGTTCCAGCTCCCATCGAACTCCGGGATTGATGCTCTCCGAGATTACATCGATCTTGTCAGCTGTGAATAGCATACCTGCCTTCCACGCCGCTCTTACATTTCTAATGTAATCGTCACAGTTTGACCCACCTTGCAGACCAATGCAAGGTACTTCCTTACTTGTAGGTTTCCATGAGTCTGCTCAGCGGGAAAATTAACAGACAACAGTTGAGAAACTAGTCAGTATGAGTGATGAATATTCACGGTAATTTAGAAGAATGAACTAGAAGAAATAGACGCCTAAAATTAAGAGCCAATCAGTTAGCGGGCTCTGGTCACGTGATGGAACGGGCAAGCGCGGAAAGTCGCGGACACAGACTAGTCTGCTGAAAACCGCCTTGACGTCTACTTCGCAAGGAAACAGAGAGCCAGCGTTGAAAGTAAACGAGAACAAAGAAAGTATCTACCATGAAGGTTATTAAGAATTTGTCAAGCTCGTCTACACAGCAACCAATGATCTACAATGGCTATAATTCCACATCAACACGAGCGAGTCCAACTGTGTCGTTTGGGCGAGTTGACGGGCCTGTGCTGACCTCCGGTTGAGTTGGGCTGCCAAACAGTAAGTAGGGCAGCATTAAACATTTGTGTATAGGAAGTCTAGGTTGTAGGCAGTCATGAAGAGAGGATGTGGAGTTGTAGGCAGGTCAGGTGCTGGTGGGAACGTGCATACGGCACTAATGTGCCGACGTAGCCATTGCTGATTCTGCTGTTGTCAATAAAGATTATTGTTTACTCCACAACTGTGACGCAACTGTGTCGACTGATTTCTAGAGTACATACAATCAGAACTGCCAGGGTTGGCTTGTAAATACCCCTAACAACACTCTGGCATAGGTATTATTATGTACCTGATATCACGAGTGAGCTGTGACGTGATAGAAGCGTCACCCGCGGTTTCTGCCGTTCTCATGTTAGAATCATCACTGCTCAAAACGAATGGCGGTAACGGTTACATGGAGGAAATCAGGGGCCCCAGATAGTTCAATTCAAGGGACAACACTCTCTGGGAATGTTACATAACCTGGCACAGTGGTCTCTGGGAATGTTACAAGCTAACCTGGCACAACACTCCATGGGACTGTCACAAGCTAACCTGATACAGCACTCTCTGGGAATGTCACAAGCTAACCTGGTACAATACTCTCTGGGAATGTCACAAGCTAACCTGGCCATCAACTCTCTGAAAATGTCGTGAGATAACCTTCCACAACGGTCTCTGGGAATGTCAGGGTCCCAATATCCTGCATGACAGGAGTGGTGTAGGATAGCTCACGACAGGCGATCAGGACAGGCAGCCTGGTGTCACCGAGTACATGTCAACTACTAACCAGTTGGAGCCCTGTGGTACCCCGCACGGGTCGCACGAACTGTGAGAAGTGAAGGACTGACCGAACATACCTGTGTCAGCCAGACGGGTTAAGGACTTCGAGACGGACGGACAGAGAGGGTTATGCTTGTGTTTCATGATCGTTGTGAGATGGCTGTAATGAGGGATAGCGTGACTGACTGGTAGATTGAGATGTGCTTGAGCTGAGGCAGTGAGAGAGTTATTTTGTATTATTCTATTATAAGATGTATGATGCATTGATATACTGCTGTGATAATGTACGAGTTGCGCATAGTTATGAGCGCAACTTCCACGAATGTACCCAATGTAAATAGGTTACGTGAATAAAAGGGTTTACTTCACGTTGCCGCGTGTAAGAGTGTAATCATTGAATGTGTATGATTGTTTCGCCCCTGTTCTGGAGAGCGAGCCAAATGTTAACCTAAATAAGACCATGACAGGGAACGAACGTGGGAACTCGTCCGGTCTTTTTTGAACCATACATCGAACGTGGAGATCTCGTCCAGTTTTTGAACCATACATTAAAACATGGACTTCTCGTCCAGTTTTAGAAGTACATACTTGAACGTGAGAATTTCATCTGATTTTGAACCACATATTTGAAGTTGTGTTGACAGGATACATGTAGAATACACATCACTGTCATTTGAATTTTGAATTGTATGTAAAGTGGAATACTAGTACGTAGATAATTCTGAGTTGTACACTGAAAGAGAGTGACCAAAAGCAGCCCAGTTCAGAAAGTCTAGCTCACACGAGAACCTGCGATTACTACGACATCTACTACTCTATTAACCGACGACGATGACATTACAGACTCACATCCATACTTGACTGCATACAAACTTATACACAATTAACCGACCTCGCATACACCACAGATTCGAACATATACTAACATTCTCCTTTCCTCAACAAACGGATTAATCTCCGGGTGTTAAAGACAAGCAATTTTTTCTTCCAAGAAGTAAAGTACAGACACCACCACCCCCCCCCCCCCCCCTCCTTCGGGTGCAGATATCAAAGTACATCAAAAGCTTCCGAACGTCATCGGCAGCTAAGTATTTCTCTTCACATATTTTTGTAAGATTTCAGGCCCTACCTGTATTTTTTTTTGCACATTGTACACATGATATATTTACTACATTTGATTGTGTATTATTTGAGTGAATTTGATCATATACTGTAAATTTTTGGTGCTATTGCTAACGCAATCTTCAAAACTATCAGGGCTACTCTACACGACTTCATAGAGTCAGGGCTAAAATTAGGTTTTAACAGGAAGAAGATTTATCTAAATGGAGTGAGACGAAATATACAGAGCAGGTTCAATTAGAAGAGAAAGCTAGAGAAAGGAGAAGAGCAGCAGAGCAGTAGAACTGAATAAAGCTGAGTAGATAACCAAGCCAAAATAGAGAGGCTGAAATCAATTGCACACAATTAGAGAGAAATCAATGCACAAAAAGAGAAGAATAGAAATGCAGTTCAAATTGAAACAACTAGAAATCGAAGCTGATACTAAGAAAGAAACTAGAAAATTAGAAATCAAAGAAAAGAAACCATGTATAAGAAATACCAAGGTATTGTCAAAAATTTCACTACTGGTGACTGCATATCAGCATGGTCCCGAGAATTTTGAATCCATCATGGAGCATTACCAGGTACCATTTTCAGACTGGAATATCATATACATGAGAAGTCTATCCTGGAGAACCTCTGAAAGTCATAGTAAACCATTCCTATTGAGTTAGAGAAAAGACTATCATTACATCAAAGCCAAAATCATGGCACATTTCTTATTAGATGAAGCAGGGTATAGAGAACAATTTTCTAAGTTATCCCCAAAATCATCACAAACGTTCTCAGATTATACCTCCCTAAGTTCAAGACATTTTAGTAAAATGGCTATCAGCAGCTAAAGTTAACAATGATTTTGAACGTCTAAAAGACCTCATCTTAAGAGATAAGATCATCTCATCACTACCATTACCTTTTTCACGTTTTTTGCAAGAGTGTGAGTGTGAAACGGTACAACAAATAGAAAAAACGTTGGTCGGCTTACTTTACAGCCAATAAAGATTGCTTTGTTAATATTTTGAAAGATACAGAATTTGTAGCAGCCGCTACATATGACAGACCCAAACCAACTACGTACAATAAATCCAAAACCTTTGGTAAATTCAGAAACTACCAATGTAAACACTGCAGTTTCAATCACAATGAAAACAAGATGTGTGATAAAAATCCGGCATATCATACTTACCTACAAAACTTCATAGATAAACAAGAAAGTGAACGAAAGAATTGTAAAAGATTAACTAAATGCTTCCTTTGCAAATCGTATGGGCACTGACGCTATTCATGTAAAGGTAGACAAATGACAAAAAAAAAGCAAATGCAGCAATGTTTGATAGTTCATCTTCTGAGGAATAACACGAAGAAGAACAACAACCAGCAAACGATGCTGAAAGCATTGATGTTTTCCATCTAGATAAATGTATAACATGTAACCGTTTCCATGATGATGGGATGTTAACATGTGGCCATACTGTAACCATCACAAACGAAGAAGCAAACTCAGTTGTTACAGATACCAAAGGTAAACTTAATATTCATCAGAGTTATGTCAACGGGAAATTAGCTAGTGTTTTGAGGGATAGCGGTACTACCCTTATTGGTTTGAGAAGAGAGTTTCTACAGCCCGCAGATTACACAGAGAAGTATGCTACCTGTAGATTATTTTAAGGGATCATTGAAAAATACCCGCTAGCATGGGCATATATCCAAACACCTTTTTAACAGACAATGTGAAATGTGCCGCATTAGCTAATCCATGTTGCGGTTTAATCATTGAAAATCTTCCCGAGGTAATTGACATGCCACAGGAACATATAACTACCTGGTATGAACAAGTGTTACCAAAAAATGCAGTTGCCAGAGCCTCAGCAAAGAAAAAGTCTGAGACTAATATTCTGCAACAATCAAACAGTATTACACATCTTCCCAACATACTGGAAGAGCACTTCACTAAACTAGAAACAGCTAACATGTCTGTTCATCAGTTTCCCAAACCCAATAAACAGAAACTAAAACACAAAACAAAGAAAGTAAAGTCAACATCACAAACCAAACAGCAACCAAAGCCACGTAATGTAAGTCAAAACGCTGCAATATTTTTAACAGCATTCCATTATTACCTAACTATAATATCATTATCCTGCCCCATTACATGTACACTCTGTAATTGCAAGTGTATGCCTAACAATAAGCTATGTCCAGATTCAGATTTAAAACCATGTGACAAAAACAGACCACCCAATCTCCACGACAGAACGACGAACTCATTATACATTACTGAAAGGACACAACAGCAGACAGACGTCATGCACCGAGACTACACCGACGTAAACACCAAACCACTCACATTGACACCAGAACAAGACAAAACAACACCAGAAAGGACAACAATCCATCACACAGAGACTGTTGCAACACAGAGTAAAACAAACATCAAACACTAAGTGTAACAAGCTACGTGGAGGGTTCCAAATAGCCCTATCACAATATTTCAAAATTATTCTCTTTATAGCCCTGGCTGGGATAGGTCTTTACCTGCCAACCCTCCTCTGTTTTCCCCGGACTCACTGTCACTCTTTCTTTCGACCTAAGGACCTATTTCCTGCCGTGTTCTTCTGGCTGATCCATATATATAACACAGTGCTCGTTGGAATAAACTAAAACTTGATTTATTAAATCAATACAGGACAGCACAGAAAAACATCGAGGCAGTTAACACAGAAAGTTCTAAACAGACACAACACAGATAAAGTTCAGGCACAGAGCCTCAGGTTGCCATAGTCACAGACCCAGCTTCATATACTGTCCGATCTGTCCACATACATCTCACCCCGTGTGCCAGAATCTCCTTCCTTCCCGGTACTTGGGTGTAAGTTCAACAGGCTTCTGTAGAATCAAATCCACTGGTTTTTGAGGACTTCCATTGAATTATGGTTTCCCATAATGGGAATTGTTCATGGAATTAACATAGATAGGTGTCTTTCAATGTCCGGTACAAAATGGGTATGCCGGATAATCATGCGTAGACTCAGCCTAGAAATCGAACTGCTCTCGGGCCTATGTCACTGAAAGGACCCGAGATGCACCATTACTGCAAATTGTCATTTTCTCATGGTATGCAGGATAATCATGCGTAGACTCAGCCCAGAATTCAACTGTTCTCGGGCCTATGTCATTTCCTCAAGATATGCCCTTGCCTCTCTCTCAGAGTTAGGCACACCATGTGTGATATGGCTAATACATTGACCTGGCTTCATCAGACGTATTTGGCTCTAGCACAGACGCTGTGTGGATACTGTCCGATTTAGTCACGTCCAACAAAAGAGGACCCTGGAGATGACAAACAATATTGAGCGACTGGGTTGACTCATGCATCACACAATCCTGAGGACCAATAGGGTCTCAGTTACTACATTTGACATATAGGATCTCTACCCAATGTAATATATACAATACCCGAATGAATGGGCCTGACCTGTCAGGTAGCCCCTGGATTGGCTACGTCCGGGCTTGAGTAGACCTCCAGCTGGTAGATGTCAGGTTGTCCACCCTAGGAACGTTTTGTCTACAAGACACACTTTCCACACTCATACCAAGCCTTTATTATTATTGGGCACATTCATTTCCATGCTTTCCTCTCACTTGCAAACCATGCCTTTCTCACAACCAAGATCTTGTGGTGTGGTGTGGGTACATTTATGTATGTAAAGAAGTTTCGTTCCCTATTGCCAGCAAGAATAAGAAAGAAGATACCACCCCCTCCGGCCGCCGCTCTCGACTGAGCTGTCGCCCCAATGTACCGGCATTGCCCTGCACAAGCCATAGTGTAGATGAGTTCAGGTTCTCTCAGTGAGATAGAGGAGTCCATTATCCTCCCGACATCATCCTATCGAGTGACAGACGAAAGAGATAGTCCTGTGGCTAGCCTCTTCTGGCTCAAGAAGATAGATCATAGATTACCATAGCTATCCAATGATGATATTTCACAGAAAGATGACAATATGCCCAATTCAAGCCGTAGAAAGAAAGATAGCAACAGCTCATCTGACGCCAAGAACAAATGAAATCCTCTGTGGAGATATATTGTTCAGATTCACTTCCCCGGCTATTCCCAGAACAAAACACCTAGTTAGATTGCCAACGGTCAACCAACTCTTCATTTCTTATGATTGGCTTTTCGCCAATTCATCTTCCCCCTCGAGACAAAATACATTTATAAGTCCAGGTCTGGCTGGACCACCCACAACTCAAGTATTACCTTTCCACTACCTCAGTAGTATGTTGCACCTCTGTCGTAATCTTTAAATCACTTGACATGCTGCAACTATCAAACGGTATGTGTTGGCACGGCCATCAATTGACCAGCAGCCGCACCCGTGCACATTTGACGCAAGGCGTTCCATCGGGTCTACCCGAAAGGAAAGACAAATATATACTCGCTCCATGTAAAGATTGTGGTATGAAGATAACCCAAAGAACCATCTTTCATGGAGATTTGAGCGAACAAGAGAACTGAGAGTTTCCGAAAGCCGTTTCCCCCTGTTTACCCAAAATAAAAGAATGCATAAGGACATGGGCCACTGGCGTTTCGCTACACTAAGCACGCTGACCCAAAAGGGAGATAACCATTCTACACTACAGTGTAGCATCATACTACACACACAGTCAACGCCAGACTGTAACAACGTCAATAGACACAGGACAGAAACATCACCACCAGAACAAAGCACACCAAATAGTGACAAGCAAACAGCGACTACAAATGACTTAATACAGTTAATATCACCTACTATACCATTGAATTTCAGTCAATGGATATGTGTTACATTGACATCAACCAAAACGCAATCATCTCATCTGACAATGTTAGAAGACGTACCTCATATACTGACATACATGGACGACATCTGCATACACAGTAGAAGTATGACATAACACATAACGACAATACGGCAAACTATTGAACGTATCAGGCAACACGGCCTAAATGTAAAACCAGCAAAAGTTGAAATTGCTTTTCATGAAATATGTTTTTAGGCTGTAAAATTTGTGACCGTAGAATCACTACTGATGATACGATTGTGCTTAGAATTTTGAAATTATCGCTTCCTACAACGAACAAAGAAGTAAGAAGCATGTTAGGATTGGTGAACTATTATAGAAAGATCATACCAAACTTTTCAGACCCAACAGAACTTTTCACCAATCTGTTGACAAAGCGCCAACCAACAAACATTGTACACAGTGAGGGCCTGAAAGAAGCTCTTACAAAAATACAACGGCATTTTCATCTCACCCTATATTAAAATTATCCAATGTTAATCTTTGTTTCACAGTTAGATCTGACGCGAGCAGTGTGGGCGTAGCTGGGGTCCTCCTACAGACCTACGACAAACTTTTGCATCCAGTGGCATATGTCAGTCGCAAATAACGCCAAACTAACGGAGATACAGCACACCGGAATTGGAATGTTTAGCTCTGATATACTCATTATCTAGGCTATCAAGGTATTTGTTAGGCAAACACTTAATTGTTGAATCTGACAATAGCCCACTTAAGATAGTAATGCAAGGAACACCATCAAATCACAGAATTGCCAGATGGGCGTTACTGCTACAAAATTACAGCTTTGAAGTACGCCACATAAGCGGTACTGAGAACACGATCGCGGACCTTCTGTGAAGGATTCCTCTCGACGATTCCACCAACGGTCTAACGACGCTGGAGCGAAAAGATTAAAAAAAAACGTTGTCACCAGCGCTCAGACCGAAATATCACATTGCAGCGCAAGACACTACCCTGTCACAAAAGAACGTTTCTAAAACGTATTTACTGTGATATGGACTATGTCCAGTTATATTTCCAAATAATATTTTTAAATTGTGAATGTGCCGAATAAATGAAGGAAGCCGAATATGTTAGTATACTAGGACATTAACTGTTGTAAATATATTCACACTAAAGTGCAGAACAAACAGTACCACACAACTACAAGCACTAGTGTGCAGTACCAGCACTTAACAACACTTGCAACCGTTTTAATTAAACTATGTACCGTGTTAGTGAAATAACACCGTGGCCCGGAACAGCTTACTTCAACAGTGCGTACAAACGTAATATTCTTTTTCTTCAAGCGTGTTCCTAATTTTTGTAAACACGATGTTCATTTCCGTTTCCTTTCCCAGTGTGTTTCTAAATTATTATTATAACAGACGAAATAACATAATTAATTAAGAATGAATGAGCGAGTGAATGAATTTTATGACGTTTAAATTTGCATATAAGATATTGAGAGAAAGGATGTATATAATTGTAATCTAAGGATAATCGACTTCCCCATTATTCAATAGTGCCAGACTTGTCACTATTATGAATAAAATGAGGCCAAACGTTTGACACTTAGACAAACAACAAATGCACTACTTTATATGTTTTTAAGTATTTAAAATTTACCCTCGATAATTATTATGATTGTACCTAAACGGAAACAATCTGATATTGGTAAAATTGTTACATATATATGTTTTTTTCCAAAAGTGGTCAAATTACTACAAAGTATCAAGTTGCATCTACTAGAGGTGGACGATGGTTACTACAACTTGACAGGACCAGGATTAGAATATCTGGTCGTAGGGGTTAGTGTTCTGGTCCTGAAGTTATCATACACGGTGATGACTTGACGCCTAACATGTTTTTTGTTGAGAGGGAGGACGTAGCGTAAAAGATAGTGTCAATCGTTGTTAACTTCCGGTCCGTTGTCAAACGAAGTACCAATCCAACCAGGGGACTATACTTGATGCGAGTAGCCTGATGGCAACAATGAATTAATTATACACCATGCATCATTGCCAAACAGATAGCACCTTTCGATGATATAAAATTATGAACCATCAATATAAACAACTATTGGGCCCTGACATGAAATTATAATGTAAACATAGACTATGTGTAATTACCCACGTAATGAAAGGGGTCCCTTTCATAAAGAGAGAGGGGGGGGGGGAGTGTCAGGATCCCAATATCCTTCATGAAAGGAGTGGTTTAGGAGCTCACGACAGGCGAACAGGACAGGCAGCCTGGTGTCACCAAGTACATGTCAACTACTAACCAGTTGGAGCCATGAGGCACCCCGCACAGGTCGCACGAACTGTGACAAGTGAAGGACTGACCGAACATACATGTGTCAGCCAGACGGATTAAGGACTTCGAGACGGACGGACAGAGAGGACTATGCTTGTGTTTCATGACCGTTGTGAGATGGCAGTAATGAGGGATAGCGTGACTGACTGGTAGATTGAGATGTGCTTGAGCTGAGGCAGTGAGAGAGTTATTTTGTATTATTCTATTATAAGATGTATGATGCATGTATATACTGCTGTGATAATGTACGAGTTGCGCATAGTTATGAGCGCAACTTCCACGAATGTACCCAATGTAAATAGGTTACGTGTAATCGTGTAATCATTGAATGTGTATGATTGTTTCGCCCCTGTTCTGGAAAGCGAGCCAAATGTTAACCTAAATAAGACCATGACAGGGAACGAACGTGGGATCTCGCCCGGTCTTTTTTTAACCATAAAGCGAACGTGGAGATCTCGTCCAGTGTTTGAACCATACATTAAAACAAGGACTTCTCGTCAAGTTTTGAAGTACATACTTGAACGTGAGAATTTCATCTGATTTTGAACCATATATTTGAACGTGTGTTGACAGGATACATTTAGAATACACATCACGGTTATTTGAATTTTGAACTGTATGTAAAGTGGAATACTATTACGTAGATAATTCTGAGTTGTACGCTGAAAGAGAGTGACCAAAAGCAGCCCAGTTGAGAAAATCTAGCTTAAACGAGAACCTGAAATTACTACGACATCTACTACTCTATTAACCGACGTCGATGACATTACAGACTCACAACCATACTTGACTGCATACAAACCTATACACAATTAACCGACCTCGCATACACCACAGATTCGAACATATACTAACATTCTTCTTTCCCCAACAAATAGATTAATCTCCGGGTGTTAAAGATAAGCAATTTTTTCTTCCAAGAAGTAAAGTACCGACCCCCCTCCCCCCCCCCCCCCCCTTTGGGTGCAGATATCGAAGTACATCAAAACCTCCGAACGTCATCGGTAGCTAAGTATTTCTTTCACATATTTTTTGTAAGATTTCAGGCCCTACCTGTAGTTTTCCCCCCCCCCACATTGTACACATGATATATAATTTACTAAATTTGATTGTGTACTATATTGAGTGAATTTGATCATATACTGTAAGTTTTTGGTGCTATTGCTAACGCAATCTTCAAATTATCATAACTACTCTGCTCGACTTCATAGAGTCAGGGCTAAAATAGTTTTAACAGGAGAAAATTTATCTAATTGAGTGAGACGAAATATACAGAGCATGTTCAATTAGAAGAGAAAGCTACAGAAAGGGAGGAAAGAGCAACAGAAAAAGAATTGAAGAAAGCTGAGCTAGATAACCAGGCCAAAATTAGAGAGACAGAAATTAGCGCACAAATTAAGAGAGAAGAAATAGAAATGCAGGTCAAATTGAAACAACTAGAAATCGAAGCTGATACTAAGAAAGAAATTAGAAAATTAGAAATCAAAGAAAAAAAAACCTGTATAAGAAATACCAAGGTATTGTCAAAAATTTCACTACTGGTGACTGCATATCAGCATGGTCCGAGAATTTTGAATCCATCATGGAGCATTACCAGGTACCATTTTCAGACTGGAATATCATATACATGAGAAGTCTATCCGGAGAACCTCTGAAAGTCATAGAAACCATTCCTATTGTGTTGAGAAAAGACTATCATTACATCAAAGCCAAAATCATGGCACATTTCTTATTAGATGAAGCAGGGTATAGAGAACAATTTTCTAAGTTATCCCCAAAATCATCACAAACGTTCTCAGATTATACCTCCAAAGTTCAAGACATTTTTAGTAAAAAGCTATCAGCAGCTAAAGTTAACAATGATTTTGAACGTCTAAAAGACCTCATCTTAAGAGATAAGACCATCTCATCACTACCATTACCTTTTTCACGTTTTTTGCAAGAGTGTGAGTGTGAAACGGTACAACAAATAGAAAAAACGTTGGTCGGCTTACTTCACCGCCAATAAAGATTGCTTTGTTAATATTTTGAAAGATACAGAATTTGTAGCAGCCGCTACATATGACAGACCCAAACCAACTACGTACAATAAATCCAAAACCTTTGGTAAATTCAGAAACTACCAATGTACACACTGCAGTTTCAATCACAATGAAAACAAGATGTGTGATAAAAATCCGGCATATCATACTTACCTACAAAACTTCATAGATAAACAAGAAAGTGAACGAACGAATTGTAAAAGATTAACGTAAAGCTTCCTTTGCAAAGCGTATGGGCACTGGCGCTACTCATGTAAAGGTAGACAAATGACAAAAAAGCAAATGCAGCAATGTTTGATAGTTCATCTTCTGAGGAAGAACACGAAGAATAACAACAACCAGAAAACGATGCTGAAAGCATTGATGTTTTCCATCTAGATAAATGTATAACTTGTAACCGTTTCCATGATGATGGGATGTTAACACGTGGCCATACTGTAACCATCACAAACGAAGAAGCAAACTCAGTTACAGATACCAAAGGTAAACTTAATATTCATCAGAGTTATGTCAACGGGAAATTAACTAGTGTTTTGAGGGATAGCGGTAGTACACTTATTGGTTTGAGAAGAGAGCTTCTACAGCCCGCAGATTACACAGGGAAGTATGTTACCTGTAGAACATTTTCAGGGAACATTGAAAAATACCCGCTAGCATGGGCATATATCCAAACACCTTTTTAACAGACAAGGTGAAATGTGCCGCATTAGCTAATCCATGTTGCGATTTAATCATTGGAAATCTTCCCGAGGTAATTGACATGCCACAGGAACATATAACTACCTGGTATGAACAAGTGTTACCAAAAATGCAGTTGCCAGAGCCTCTGCAAAGAAACAGTCTGAGACTAATATTCTGCAACAATCAAACAGTATTACACATCTTCCTAACATACTGGAAGAGCACTTCACTAAACTAGAAACAGCTAACATGTCTGTTCATCAGTTTCTCAAACACAATAAACAGAAACTAAAACACAAAACCAAGAAAGTAAAGTCAACATCACAAACCAAACAGCAACCAAAGCCACGTAATGTAAATCAAAACGCTGCAATATTTTTAACAGCATTCCATTATTACCTAACTATAATATCATTATCCTGCCCTCATTACCTGTACACTCTGTAATTGCAAGTGTATGCCTAACAATAAGCTATGTCCAGATTCAAATGTAAAACCATGTGACAAAAACAGGCCACCCAATCTCCACGACAGAACAACAAATTCATTCTACATTAGAGAACTGACACAAGAGCAGACAATTGTCATGCACCGAGACCACACCGACATAAACACCAAACCACTCACATTGACACCAGAACAAGACAAAACAACACCAGAAAGGACAGCAATCCATCACACAGAGACTGATGCAACACAGAGTAAAACAAACATCACACACTAAGCACGCTGACCCAAAAGGGAGATAACCATTCTACACTACAGTGTAGCATCATACTACACACACAGTCAACGCCAGACTGTAACAACGTCAATAGACACAGAAACATTACCACCAGAACAAAGCACACCAAATAGTGACAAGCAAACAGCGACTACAAGTGACTTAATACAGTTAATATCACCTACTATACCATTGAATTTCAGTCAATGGATATATGTTACATTGACATCAACCAAAACTAATCATCTCATCTGACAATGTTAGAAGACGTACCTCATGTACTTACATACATAGACGACATCTGCATACATAGCAGAAGTATGACATAACACATAGCGACAATACGGCAAACTTTTGAACGTATCAGGCAACACGGCCTGAATGTAAACCCAGCAAAAGTTGAAACTGCTTTTCATGAAATATGTTTTTAGTCTAAAAAATGTGTGACGGTAGTATCACTACTGATGATACGATTGTATCTAGAATTTTGAAATTATCGCTTCCCACAACGAAGAAAGAAGTAAGAAGCATGTTAGGATTGATGAACTATTATAGAAAGATCATACCAAATTTTTCAGACCTAACAGAAATTTTCACCAATCTGCTGACAAAGCGCCAACCAACAAAAATTGTACACAGTGAGGGCCTGAAAGAAGCTCTTACAAAAATACAACGGCATTTTCATCTCACCCTATATTAAAATTATCCAATGTTAATCTTTGTTTCACAGTTAGATCTGACGCGAGCAGTGTGGGCGTAGCTGGGGTCCTCCTACAGACCTACGGCAAAATTTTGCATCCAGTGGCATATGTCAGTCGCAAATAACGCCAAACGAACGGAGATGCAGCGCACCGGTTGGAATGTTTAGCTCTGATATACTCATTATCTAGGCTATCAAGGTATTTGTTAGGCAAACACTTAATTGTTGAATCTGACAATAGCCCACTTAAGATAGTAATGCAAGGAACACCATCAAATCACAGAATTGCCAGATGGGCGTTACTGCTACAAAATTACAGCTTTGAAGTACGCCACATAAGCGGTACTGAGAACACGATCGCGGACCTTCTGTGAAGGATTCCTCTCGACGATTCCACCAACGGTCTATGACGCTGGAGCGCAAAGATTAAAACAATGTTATCACCAGCGCTCAGACCGAAATATCACATTGCAGCGCAAGACACTACCCCGTCACAAAAGAACGCTGCTAAAACGTATTTAGTGTGATATGGACTATGTCCAGTTATATTTCCAAATAATATTTTTAAATTGTGAATGTGCCGAATAAATGAAGGAAGACGAACGTGTTAGTATACTAGGACATTAACTGTTGTAAATATATTCACACTAAAGTGCAGAACAAACAGTACTACACAACTACAAGAACTTACTGAATTTACAGCACTAGTGTGCAGTACCAGCACTTAACAACACTTGCAACCGTTTTAATTAAACTATGTACTGTGTTAGTGAAATGACACCGTGGCCCGGAACAGCTTACTTCAACAGTGTGTACAAACGTAATGTTCTTTTTCTTCAAGCGTGTTCCTAATTTTTGTAAACACGATATTCATTTCCGTTTCCTGTCCCAGTGTGTTTCTAAATTATTATTATTATAGCAGACGAAATAACATAATTAATTAAGTATGAATGAGCGAGTGAATGAATTTTATGACGTTTAAATTTGCATATAAGATATTGAGAGAAAGGATTTATGTAATTGTAATCTAAGGATCATCGATTTACCCATTATTCAATAGTGCCAGACTTGTCACTATTATGAATAAAATGAGGCCAAACGTTTGACACTTAGACAAACAACAAATGTACTACGTTATTTTTTTTTTAAAGTATCTAAAATTTACCCTCGATAATTATTATGATTGTACCTAAAGGGAAACAATCTGATATTGGTAAAATTGTTACATATATATGTTTTTTTTCCAAAAGTGGTCAAATGACTACAAAGTATCAAGTTGCGTCTACTAGAGGTGGACGATGGTTACTAAAACTTGACAGGACCAGGATTAGAATATCTGGTCGTAGGGGTTAGTGTTCTGGTCCTGAAGTTATCATACACGGTGATGACTTGATGCCTAACATGTTTCTTGTTGAGAGGGAGGACGTAGCATGAAAGATAGCGTCAATCGTTGTTAACTTCCGGTCTGTGCCGAGTCCGTTGTCAAACGAAGTACCAATCCAACCAGGGGACTATACTTGATGCGAGTAGCCTGATGGCAACAATGAATTAAGTATACATCATGCATCATTGCCAAACAGATAGCACCTTTCGATGATATAAAATTATGAACCATCAATATAAACAACTATTGGGTCCTGACATGAAATTATAATGTAAACACAGACTATGTGTAACTACCCACGTAATGAAAGGGGTCCCTTTCATAAAGAGAGAGGGGGAGAGTGTCAGGATCCCAATATTCTGCATGACAGGAGTAGTTTAGGACAGCTCACAACATGCGATCAGGACAGGCAGCCTGGTGTCACCAAGTACATGTCAACTACTAACCAGTTGGAGCCCTGAGGTACCCCGCACAGGTCGCACGAACTGTGACAAGTGAAGGACTGACCGAACATAC
>JACEFZ010013932.1:0-60000 GCA_014155875.1 Cepaea nemoralis | reverse complement strand
CAAAACTCAAGAAGTCTCTTCACATGGAAGTCCCCGGACAGTATTACCGAAATCAGATACATTAATTTTTAATACAAAGAAGATGGAGATCAAGCATAACATCTGCAAAAACCCTACGAAGTGCAGACTGTGATACAGATCATCAGTTACTAGAAGCAAATCTGAAATTAAAACTCAAAAAGCTTACCCGAGGACCAAGGCCACTTCGTTTTGATCTCACAAAAATACCAGATGCATACAACGTAGAAGTTAGGAATCGTTTTGGGGTCTTGATGTCTGTACAAGAGGAAATGACACCTGATGAACTGGCAGTATAAGCTAGATATGTCTTGATAACAGCAGCCAAAGATTTAATTCCGACCAAGAAAAAGCAACTTATTCCATGTATTACATCAGACACGTTAGAATTAATAAAACAACGAAGGGAACTGAAACAGAAAGGAGGCGAATCCAATAACAGCAGGATGAAGTATAGATCTTTAACTCGAGAAATAAGAAAGAACACAAGAAAGGACAAAAATCAATATATGCAATATTGCTGTACCAGAATGGAGCAATATTATAAGACTGGAAGAGAATACGAAATGTTCAAAGAAATGAAATTATTGACAAGAAATGTTCAATATCAATTGAATGTTCTGTGACAAGATGGGAAATACCTTAACGGAATCTAGACAAATTCTAGAAAGACGGCAGGAGTACTGCGTGGAATGTATGATATGAGTGACAGTGAGGATATGAATGAGATACATGAGCCAATGACAGCAGGGACAGAAAATGAACCCTCATTAGGTGAAATTGCATGGGCAATAACGAACCTGAAAAATGGTAAATCACCTGGATGTGATGAGATTTTCAGCTGAACTAATTAAAGCGGGAGGTGAAGGAAGCATACAAATCTATCACGCATTATGTAAAAAAGATATGGCCAAAAGATTGGAAAAGAACTATCTTCATTCCAATACGAAAAAAGGGCAACTTGAAATTATGCACCAACTATAGAACTGTTGCCCTGATCAGTCACGCAAGTAAAATTCTACTAAAAATCGTAATGGGAAGACTTCGTAAGGAAATGGAAGAAGAAATTAACGTGGTTCAAGCTGGATTTAGACAAGGAAGAGGAACAAGAAATCACATTCTCAATATGCGTTTAATAATAGAGAAGTGCAGAGAATTTAATATAAACTTATTATCATGGTGTGTGGATTATTCAAAGGCAACATCAGAAACTTTGGGAAATCATGAGAAATAGGGCTTTCCATCACATGTGTTACTCATAAGAATGCTCTATCTAGACCAACAAGCAGCGGTTAGAATAGATGGCGAGATATCAAACTGGTTTGACATCAAGCAAGGAGTCCGTCAGGGATGTTTCCTGTCTCCCTATTTGATTAACTTGTACGCCGAAAATATAATGAGAAATGTAAGAGATTGTATAAACAGGGAGCTATATGATGCCCTAAATATCGGTGGTCATGACATACCACAGATTCGGTATGCTGATGATACAGTATTGCTATCCACAACACAGACTTGTATAGAAAACCTAATAGACTCAACCCAAATGAATAGGGAAAATCACAACTTATATCTTAACATAGCAAAAACAAAGATAATGCATACAGATAAAACTACTATGGAGAAAGAAATATATGTTAATGAGGAAAAATTGGAGGTGGTGGAAAATGTTGAATATCTTGGGTCATTGATTACCAACAACGGTGACACAATGAAATGCGATTGAGTATGAATGTTATAGACGAGTTCTAAGAACATCTTGGGTAAAGAAAAGAACAAATGCATCCATACTTCAACATCTGAATGTTGAAGAAGGCTGGCTATTAAAGACGATAAACCAAAGAAAATTGAAATATTTTGGTCACCTGACACGTCACGAACATTTGGAGAGAACAATAATAGAGGTGTATATGCCTGGGAAGAGAGGAAGTGGCAGGCCAAAGAGAAGATTGGTGCAGGATGTGGCGGATGATCTCCAGATGGGTATATCGGACTGCGGGACATCTTGCTTATAATCGAGAGGTTTTCCGGAAGGTTTTTATGGGAGCGAGGTTCTGCAAAGGACATGCTATTGAATGAATCTGAATTATTATTCTTTCGTTCGCTTGAAATACATCTATAACTGCAATGTTGTCTCCTTTATGAATCTAACAGTCTTTTTTCAGTTCACTCAGCGGTCCATAGAGTTTATCTTCCACTGTTGTCTCTCTAAGTCAGAAGGTATGCCTGGGTATGTTGTAGTTTGGGCAGTCTTGGAGTATTTGCTCTGCTGTCTGCGGCGCCAAACCACATTTGCACATGGTTGAGTCACCAATCTTCAATTTTGTATACATGTGGTTGCGTAATCTGTTGTGCCATGTTCTAAGGTGCAGAATAATTACTTGTTCTGGTCTGTCCATAACGTGGTAAGCGTCTTGAGTAAGGTTTTGGTTTTTTTCTTTTCTTTTGGTGGTATGTAATCGGCACATCAGGCTGCTCTTACTTTGCTCCTTCCTTAGCCAATTGATCAGCTCTGTTCTTTCCGGGTACTCCACAGTGGGATGGTATCCACTGCATGGTGACCTTTTGCTGACTGCTAAGTTCAGAAAGTAGTGTCCTTAGTAGTGGCAATTTCCCAGACAGGAGCGCCTCGATGGCTGATTTTGCATCTGTCAACAGCACCACAGGTTGTTTACCATGGTTGGTATTTAGTAATTTCTCTGTTGCTATCTTGATTACCTCAATTTCAGCATCATAGTTATGGCAGTACTTTCCTGTTGGAACTCTGACTATATCCCTAGTAATATTTGAGTATTCTATGTACACTCCCGCTCCTCCATTTCGGACTGCATTTTGTGCCGACACATCTGTGTAGACTCGGATCAGCGGTCCTGTGGGTATTCGTCAACATGGAAGCTGAGAGTGGCTGTTGCGCGCTGTACACTGTTCTGTTCTTCTTTGTCTAATATTCCTCGCACTTTATTCTGGATTTGTAGTGATAGTCTATTTGCATCTTTCCATGGAGTTCGCTCTGGAATAGTTATCAGGGGGATACCAACTGTGGGCAGATCGGTGGTTTCTCTGCAGAGTCGTTTCGTCTGGTGGATAAAACTATATCTTTTCAATCGTCCCATAGCTAAGTTTTCAAATCGGTTCTTCATAGGGTGGCCTGGCAAGCTGAGGAACCTTTCTGCTTGTCTAAGTGATTTCGTATTTCTGCGCTCTCTCAGTGCTTGGATCCTCCCCATTTTCTCCATTGCTACAATAGGGGATGGTCTCATCCCTCCTGTGGTGACTCTAAGAGCTTGATTCTGCACCCTGTCCAGCTCTTGTAGTGTGGTTTTTGATGTTGAACACCACGCAGTTGACCCGTATTCCAAGTGTGGTCGTATGCTCTGTTGATAAACTTTGCTAAGTATTTTCCCACTAGCTCCCCATGTAGTTCCACTTAGCTTTCTCAGGATGGCTATTTTCCTTCTGGCTTTTGCTACTGCTTTTTTAAATGTGTTTTCTCCATGTCAGCCTGGCATCAAATGTTACTCCAAGGTATGTTGGTTCTTTATCTTCTCTTAGGGGTGTTCCATGTATCTAGATGCTCCCTGCCTTTTGTTTCGGAGAGAGGATAAATAAAGTGGTGCTGCATTTGCCAATGTTTATGCTGACACACCATCTACCCGCCCATGTAACAAATGTATCTACAGCTCTTTGTAGCGATATGGTGGCCACTGATGCATGTTCATTTATGCTCCACAAAATAAGGTCATCAGCGTACATTGCCGCTTTAATTCCATGCGGTAGATTAGCAACAAGATCATTGATGAAGATTAGAAAAAGTGTGGGGGACAAGACTCCGCCCTGGGGAACACCGTGGCGCAGTAGTACTTTGTTACTCTTGAGTCCGTCTATCTGTACTCGGGCTCTTCTGTTGTACAAGTATGCTTTCACCCATTTGTACATTCTTTCATTGACTTTACAGTTTCTCAGTTTCTTCATCAAACCTTCTTTCCAGACTTTGTCAAAGGCTTTCTTCAGATCTATCCATGCCGCAAGCACCAACTGGAATGCATCCTCAATTTCATGAGAGAGGTAGGTTGTCTGATCTTCCGTAGAGTAGCACTGCCTAAAGCCAGCCTGTTGTGGCACAAGGATGTTTTCCACTTTCAATGTACCACTACAGTCTGTGATTCATGATGCGCTCCATTGTTGTGCAGAGACAGCTGGTGAGGCTAATTGGTCTGTAGTTGGAGGCAATGGAACTATCTTTCCCTGATTTTAGGAAAGGTATCATGATTGCTTCTCTCCAGACTTGTGGAACACTGCCTAAGGTCCAGGTGTTATTGAAGATCTGCAATAGTTTTGCTTTAGCTTCTGTTCCTAGGTTCCTGATCATTTCATTGGAGATACCATCAGGTCCTGGTGACTTTCTCATTTTCAGTTTTGAAATAGCTAGCCCCAGTTCACTGTTTGTGATAGGTACCTCTATGACTGTCGCGGAAAATAAACTTGTTATGTTCGATCGATGACAACCAGACCCGACATTAGTCTGCAAAAACAAGTAATCCTTTGATGTTGTACAGACTGAGAAAAATACGTCGTTAAAACTGTCTACACAGTCGGCATTTCTAACTGGGAAACAAAATACATGGCGTCAAAATGTTTACACCTGGTCGGCATTTCTGTATGATGTGGATTGTTCGGGGAACAAATACGTCGCGTTACAATGTCTACACCGGTCGGCATTTTGTTAACAAAATTGTTGCTCGAGACGACCAACGGCGTCATTTGTCTGCAAGGAGGGAGACGGCATTTGAAGTGCTAGACGGAAAGTCTGGACAAGACGCGGATTGGATTCTGTGATGTGGGGACTTCTCGGGTTCACAGACAGCCAGGAACTTTATGTACGGGACAAAGAATTTCCCCAATTGAAAGCAAATTTGACTGCAGATTGACTCCCGTTAGTCTAGAATAGGAGGAGAAAACCAGACTCTGGACTGATTGGCGTCTAGACTTTTTGGTGACGTCACTCAAGCACTGATATAAAACCCAGTTGCGGTAAACAAGTGGAGTGAGTCGGCCAAAAATTCTGAAGTGTTAAGATCGGTGCATTATTCCGAGTTGTGTTACGTGAGAGAGACTATAATGTCTAAGTGGTGATAGTTATCCGCGGACATAGATCCAGTCTGTGATTGCATAGTTTCTCGAGTAGCAACCGAAATAGGCATATGGTAGGCTATTAATCATATCTAACTTAGAGTATGATTAGGAATAGAGTACAGTACTGTGCGGTGATATAATGTATTATAGGTGCGGTGATATAATGTATTATAGGTGTGGTGATATAATGTATTATGATTAGTGACAGAATGTTCTATAAGTGCGGTGCTAGAAAGTATCATAGGAGCGTCGGCACTAGTATTCTATTGTGTGGCTTCAACTAGCTTGTGTGATATATCATTTTACTCAGGGAGTTGAGGACAATGTAGTGGAATAATAATTAGAGAGATTAAGGATGGTTGAGAGGGAGGAGAGGAATGTGAAATGGTAGGATCTTCCAGTAGGGCATCTGCTGGGTTTCTACCCGTTCCTTTATTCTTTCCTGGTGTTGCCATGTCTCAGATCATATGATTGAGTTATTTGGCCGCATGACAGAGATCGGATCTCTGTTATAGATCTGAGTGCTGCTATTGGCCTACACTCACCTAATTCCGGCCAGGACTGATTTGCCCTCACCATAGTATTCTCTATTCTACAGGTTCCATTTACAGGTCCACGTATGTGTGCTATGATTTTCAAAAGTGAAGCTAACACATTTTAGAAGATGATGGCTCAGAATTTTGAAGACAGAAGTTGCTGAGAGGCCGCTACATTGGGCTTATACCCAAGTTGTTTTGCGGGAACCTAGCTTCTGCTGAGCAGGACTTGCGAATGAGATTTATGTTTAGCAAGTGATAGGTGTATCACTGAACAGTCAGAACATTGTAGATATACACTACTGATACCAGGAACAGTCATACAACTTTATACTGATACCTAGAACAGTCAGAGTGTGGTGTTATTATGGGGAATCTTTAAAACCAGTGACACTAGATCCATTAAGATTTCCCCAGTAACAGTGACAATAGTATTAGAATTCTCTGATTAACAGTCATTTAAATAAGAGGAAATTCATAGTGTGAAACAGATTGAAGACTCTCATTAGACAGTGTTTGTCATGGGTGTCCAAGCATCCTAGTGGTTCAAGAGACAACGGAGGAAGTCTTCACGTGGCCGGAGGAGCATCACCTTGGTGAGGTTGCTTGTCTGGACTAAATGGTGCTAGTGTGTTCTCAGCACAGTGATGAGAATGACTATACTCCTGAACACTGATCTGAGTCTATAGACACTTTAGAGTACACGTCACACATTCTACACCTTATACACACACACACACACACACACACACACACACACACACACACACACACACACACTTCTCCTACATATACTCTTTACTTTAATACATTTCTTGTTTTTATTTGTTGAAGCTAGAGTTGTCAAGTATGTTATGCTGGGGGAAGAATGAGAAGGGCATGATCCAGGGGTGAGTAAGAGTGAGAAGAAGGTGTCTTCAGATTGAGGGAGTGTTGTGGACGGAGTCTGCTGGATATCTCCAGGATAGAGATATTGAATTAAAACAAATGTGGGTGTTGATTCCCGTCACTCCAGGGACGACACTAAAGAGGTAAAGAAGAACAAATAACTACTACGACATTCATTCTTTACACACACGACAATGACCTCATGTAGTATGTCTTTCTGTCCTGTATGTTGCAATTTCTCTCAAATCTCTTGTTCTTTCTCTGGACTAATTTCGATATTGTTATCTTGTGCGAATGAGTCAGCAAAATGGTCAGCTGCTTGCTTTCCTGTTAAGATTTTTCCGTCTTTATGTAGTGCAATTTTTGAGTTTCTTCCTATGCCCTCATCGTTAAGTTGTTTTATTAGCTTCCACAACTTCCTTGTGTCTTTTTTCAAAGTTCAGGGACTCTGCTTTCTCATGCCAGCTTTTCCGTCTAGCCTGGCAGCTGGGCCCTGTGAAATTTGGCTTTTGCGTGCTGGTATTTAATGTGGTGATCTTAGTGGGGTTGGCCTCTGCTTGCCGTCTACATACTTCCACATCATTATGCAACTGTTCAAGTTCACTACTCCAGTAGTGACGTCACTATAATGATTACGGGCTCCTCTTGGCACTGTTTCTCGTGCTGCCTGTAGTATGCATTTTGCTGTATGTAGTATGCGTTTTAACTGAATGAATGAATGAATGAATATATATATATATATATATATATATATATATATATATATATATATATATATATATATATATATATATGTGTGTGTGTGTGTGTGTGTGTGTGTGTGTGTAGAGAGAGAGAGAGAGAGAAATACATCATTACATTAGCTATAATAAAGCATGAATTGCCAACGAGTGATCGAGTGATATATTCTATGAGGCTAATTAACTGTTCGCACTGTGCGAGCTGCTCATAATGAGCGTCCCAGGCCACCCATCACTTGACGTGCACGCTGTGAGAGACAAGTCAAAGAGTTTCACACTTACAATACCAGACGTGTCCAGTGGGAACCAAGATTGCGTAACAGCTAGAATACTCGCCTGTCGCGAGACTGGGTCTGGATTGAAATCCAGTACTCCTCGAACATGTAATCTAGGACATCTAGGGACAAACGTCCGTCCTATAACCTCACAACAACACAATGGAAACTGTAATCTGTTCAATTGTGTATACGATAAAGTGATTAAAACGTTCACGTGAGAACTTGAACAACAAACATCCTTGGAAGATACCATTAATACACACCGCATTAACTTTAACGAACATTGACATACATATATTATTTACTTTACAATATTTAAGCAGCTTCATTTTATAATCAGCAGTTAATTGGTCGCTGGGCAATCAGGTCTTAGTTAGATATGACTGAGCTACCGTATGAAAGTAGACGGTACTACCTGCTTTCTGTTAGAGCCGAATGTAGGGTGGCGGCACCACGACACCTCACATTGTGCCAACGGCTTCGGCCGTAGGAGCGTAATTGGGAGATTAAATGCAAATGAAAGATTACATGTCATGTCATGGCAGACCAGGCACTAAACCTTGGTCTCATACTGGTCTAGGATTGAAACTCCGACAGGTGGTCAGTTAGAGCATTGCTTTGCTGATCCAGCAGCTTCTGCATCTTGTCTTGTTCCAGACATATTGATGTTACCTTTACTCTGGAGTTAACTAGGCAAACCGAGAGAAGGATCATGCTGCATTGGCAACACACGGTCTCTACAATTTAACGCAGGCTTTGTGTGGAGAGGTTATTATGCTTTATTTGAAGCACAATGTAACAAATTATTATCTGTAAAGACGGTAAGGTATCAGTACAGTGCATTATATGATCGCCGATATGGAAATGTACGACGAAAGACATATCAAAACTCATGGAAATAAGAATAAATAACAAAAATAACAAGGACAAATATAAAGAGATTCACAGGAAAATTAGGAAGCTGTGCAAAAAGGCAAAAGAAACATGGCTTGAGGAAAATTGCAGGGAAATTCGTTTTAGTTTAGTTTAGTTGATGGATCAACATCACGGCACACGGGTGTAACCCATAATTGTTCCGTTCTTCTTCTAACTCAAACCATTGCATCAAAATCATTGCACGAACTCCGTAGTACGGCGAGGAATTTGATAATACTTTGGGTAGATTTTTAACTCGAAAATTTGCCCGGGCAGCGCCGTTAGGCTACTCTTTTTCGATTTCCAACTGCCAAGGGATTTTTTACGTGCGCAACAATAAACACGGGCGTCCGATCTCACTACACAGAGACCAGGGGAAAGTTTATTACTAGAAGTCCACGTGAAAACATCCCGGTCCACACCGGGGCTTGAACCCGGGACCTCCAGCACTCGAGGCGGACACCATACCTCGATACCACGCAGCCCCTTACAAGGAAACTGAAAACCAACACAACACCTGGAATACCAAATTAATGCACAAAAGAATTAATGACATCACTAACGCATGAACACACACATCAACGGGTTGCCTAAAAACCAAAGATGGCAAAATCATAATAGAAAAAGATCAGACTGTACATGCATGGTCAGAATATGTGAAAGACCTTTATGAAGTAACAAGAGAAGAACAGTGTGATCATCGAAATAATAATGAAGGACAATCAAATTTTAAGACGGAAGATCAGAATGAAAACTGACAAGATCCCGGGTGCAGATAACATCACAATAGAAATGATCAATGCCTTAGAAGAATATGGAATAGACCAAGTCACCAGATTAGTCTAGTCTTTCTTCTTGGGCCTAAGGCGGCGCATAGGGCAGACGTCGTGGCTCTCCATGTTTGTGCGTAGCGCTAACATTTAGAGCCTAGAAATCTGATTCTGTAACAACGGCAAGTTTTATGATGGAGGATTGTCAAGCCGCCGATCAACCGACTTAAGTCAAGCTAATTCTATATTTATTGCAACCCCGTAGAAATCAGGAGCCTTGGAATGTGATCAACATCGAACAATTAGTATAATGAGCCACATCACGAAGATTTTGCTGAGAATTATCATGCAAAGAGTTAGGAAGAAAATACAACCCGAAATAGGAGAAGAACAATGTGGCAAGGGTACGGTAAATACTGTGTATATACTGAGAACAGCAATTGAACTTTCTATAGAAGTAAACAAAGATCTACACCTTTGCTTTATTGACCGCACAAAGGTTTTCGATAAAGTGAGGCATGTCGACATGATAAGGATGCTTGAAGATCTACAAATTGATGGAAAAGACCTTAGACTTGTAAAAAACATATATTGGAACCAACTAGCTGCCATCAAAACTGATAATGAAGTAGGTCCTTATCAGTCTATTAATAGAGGTGTGATACAAGGATGTGGAATGTCTCCAGATCTTTTTTCCCTGTACTGTGAAAATATTTTCAGAAATATAGAAGATACGGAAGGAATCAACAATGGGGGAAGATACATCAATAACATTAGATATGCAGATGATACAGTCTCGATTGCAGACAATGAACAGGATCTGCAACATTTAGTAGATGCGGTTGTTGCACACAGTGAACAACTGGGTTTAGAATTAACTTGTAAGAAGACACAGATTATGGTCATCACTGGAAAGAAGGAAATACAACAATGTGTTATACAAGTAAATTGGCATATTCTTAAGCAAGTGAATCGGTACAGTTATCTCGGAACAGTCATAACGTCTGATGGGAGATGCCTTGAAGAGATAAGAACAAGAATTGTCATTGCGAGGTAGCCTTTTGCAAGATGAAAAGCATACTGACCAATAAAAATATATCAATTGAAACGAGAAAAAGAGTGTTGAAGTGCTACTTAGAACCTGTACTTTTGTATGGATGTTAAGCGTGGACAATGAGCAAACAAGCTGAAAAACATCTGAAGGCTGTGGAAATTTGGTTTCTGAGGAAAATGCAAAGAATATCATGGACAGACATAAAAATCAATGAACAAGTCCTCCAAGAAACAAATGAAGATCGTAAATTGATTAGAAACATTAGACGCAGACAGTCAAAATGTTTTCGGCATGTTATGAAAAGAAATGACTTTGAGAATTTGGTGACAACTGGCGAGATCGAAGGGAAGAGACCAAGGAGTAAACCGAGAAGTAAATACCTGGATGGCTTGCCCACGTGGAATGGTCGAGACAGGAACACAAAGCTGATCCACGACTCTGGTGATCGAGTGAGATGGCGAAACATGACCACCCATGCCTATCGGCAGGGCACATGATGGATGGATGGATATGGAGTCTACTGTTCACACAACTTTGAAAGAAAAACCATGTAACTGTAGCATCTATCACACGTAGCACGGAACTATACACGTCTTCCGAAAAAATATCAGTAGATTGTTCACCGAAATGCACGCACGCACGCACGCACGCACAAACACACACACACACACACACACACACACACACACACACACACACACACTAATTAATACACACGCGGGCGTTCGTGTGCTCACACGTTTCCTTCTTATATACCATGCCACGTAGCGTTGAAGATCATGACAGCCCACAGCCTCGCGTACTGTCGTTCATTTCGAATTTGATATACCTCTATGTTTTGATGTCAAACTGTCCAGCGCACGCTCTCTCTCTCTCTCTCTCTCTCTCTCTCTCTCTCTCTCTCTCTCTCTCTCTCTCTCTCTCTCTCTCTCTCTCTCTCTCTCTCTCTCTCTCTCTCACACACACACGCTCGTCCCCCGACACATACGTCCACACACTCTCACGCACACCCACACACTCTTATGCACGCCACACACATATACACACACATGTATATGCTACAGCTGATTTCGGAGGGAGTTTTCCTTCACTGACATGGTTCCCAATGTCCTCCCAGCCGGTAATGGATACCAGGACATTTCAGGGAAGTAAAGACGGCCAGCGAGATACAGGGCACTGGTTTGCAACATTTGACGACAACAAGCCGTCCTCCATACAGGGGTTAGATCGGACATGAACGAGTAAACAATAATACGGGTTTCCGTGTATGTAAACGCCAAAACATATCTAGGCAAACCTTCTGGTCTAGATAAACAACAATGGAAGATAAATTTTATGGACCATTGAGTGATCTAAAGTAATACATTTAAATTTATACAAGAGACAACATGACAGTTATAGACAAATTTCAAGCGAACGGAAGAAGAAGATGGATGTATACACAAGCTTTATCAATGGTTAAATGTTTGCTAACATTTTAGAAAAAAAAATACTAGACAAGTAAGAAATTGCAGAGCAACTATTGACCTCATGTTGAGCAATGCAACTGCACATGACAATTGGAAGAATCCACACAGCTATTAAATAATATGTGTACCCAAACGGCTAACAGCTTTTCAAAGGCTTTTAAATAACCACTTTTATGATAGAGTTGTGCGGTTGTAACATTCCATTAAGTATGTATCGACATAGACAAAGTATCAAGCATTAATTTCAGTGCTATAGACTTACCTTCAGTAGTCTTCTAGTCAGAGCTGTGATGGTCGACACCGGCTGTGTATATTGTGCACGTGTAATCAGATGAAAAGTTCCCCCCTAACTGCCTCTATGAAAGTTGTCGGTGCCACTTCGTATCTTAAATACCAGGAGCAGTGCCAAAATATTCCGGGCATGGACACACGCAGCACCCCTTAACGACGAGCACTCTCGTACTCGCGCGTCTGTAAAACCCTGACAACACTTGGCATTCACTCATGGCTTTGTGGTAGCCTCCGGTTTTTATCGGTGATTACTGTAGTTCTTCCCTCTTGCAATCTATTTTACCGTAATCGCCCTAGGTTGATTGCGTCGGACAAATTTGTTAGCTTGAATGACTGAAGAGAAACAGAATAAATTATGTAGCGTTATGGCATACAATCAAAGAGTATAACAGATGTATGGAAGTTATCTTGTTGGCGTTTAAAAGCAAATCTATTTAAATAAATTACTTGAAATATCTCAATATACACATTAAAAAAAAACAAAAAACGTTGCATATCCCTTACAGGAAGTTGCTGTCAACACAAGCATTTTCAGCTGCTGTTGATGTTCTTGGCAAGATTAAGCTCTGTAGTTTACCATTGCTTTCTGAGCGACCGGCTCACAAACCCCGTAAGTAACCAACGCAACGCGATCCGCTGCCGAATCTCGCGCAACTGTGTTCCTCACGTGGATAATATACACATTATGAACACTAATTGAAGACTAGAAGAGACACAGAAAGACATATATTTGTGCTTCTTATATTATACCAAGGAACAAAATATATTAAGAACATATTAGGGAAAGTAAGAGCTGCATTTCATAAAATGAAAGTATCTTATGTAATAAGTCACTTGAAATTCATCATGTTGTCATGGACCTAGCTTAATCTCGCTTCTGCTTGTTGTCATTCTACTAACAAGTTCGATCCATGGCTGGCATTCACTCATGGCAATGCGTTTGTGCTCCGTATTTGATTATCTAAAGTTCTGTGTGCCTTGAGTTGCTCTCTTCTAAACACTTTACCATCTTGACTTTGACTACTTGTCCATGTTTATAAGTTACCCATTCTCTCCGACTCTCACGCCGACATCACAAGTCTGAATGAAGTATATAACAAAAGTCCATGCTGGTTTCCATCATTTATTCCGCGGCTTCACATTTACAATTTGCGTCTTCATTTACATTTAACCGCGCAGTTATTCTTATCTAATACAAACACCACAACAATCAATCATACATAAATACTTAAATATATTATACATAAGGCATTAGACGGATGCCATTTTCGCACTTGTTAAACACATCCGACCTGGACCGTGTCTTAACCTGTACTCCCCGTCCAAACCCGAGAGTTCTCTCTCCGTGACACTCACAAACCGTGTTTCACGTAATAACTCGTGCAGGTGTGAACTCCATTCATACCAAACCCGCACCCTGACAATGTAACCAGTCGATAAGCGTAGGTGCTCATGTTTCGCCATCTCACGCGATCATCAGAGTCGTGGATCAGCTCAGTGTGTTTGTCTCGACCATACCGCGTAGTCAAGCTATCCAGGTATTTGCTTCTCAGTCTTCCTCTTGTTCTCTTCCCCTCGATCTAGCTAGTATCCACAAAGTTCTCCAGTTTATTTCATCTCTTGACGTGCCAACAAACTGTGACTGCCCATGTCTAATTTCTCTACTCTATTTACAGTTTTCATTTGTTTCTGGTAGGACATGGTCATTGGTTTTTCTGTCTGTTCATGGTATTCTTTGCATTTTCACCAGAAACCACATTCCCACAACCATCAGATGTTTTTCATAGAATATACAAATAATACTAGGTGTCAAGAAGCTGGATAGGGATAGATAGAAGTAGGACCAGGACAGAGGAAAGTAAAGGACAGAGACAGGACATAAGAAGGACCTTTACAATAGAATAGATAGAGAAAGACGGTATGAGGAGATAGAACTCCAAACCAGTGTTAGGACCAGACCTAGACAGGACACGCACGTGTCATAGATAGGACATGACTAGGACATACCGGGATTAACTCACGACATAGAAGAGAGTACAGTAATCACGGGGACTACCCGTAAACAGACTGAACTGTAGTACAGCTGTAGGCTACGAGGACTGGACCACTAAACTACGTGGCAGGTGACCCATCACGCCGTGGGGCTAACGCACGAGAACGGAGGACGAGTAGCTGGACTAGACCTGTGAATTGAGTTAGACCGGGACCGACAGTTAGAGCGACAAGACCTCTGTGTTTACCCTCGCCAGTTGTGTAGTTTAGAGAGGGCATAGTTATACGTAGCTAACATTGAGAATGTATTTGAGTGTTGAATGCCAGTTGTGTATGCTCGTGAGACGAGCTCTGTAATATATATAAAATAAAGCGTGATTCTTTTTCGACCATTCACACAAAGATGTCTTTGTAATTATGAGGTGTGAATGAAGGAACCAGCGTGCTTGTATGAATTCAGGTTGTTGACACTAAGGACACATATAGAGTACCGACAGGAACGTACTGCCATAACTATGATGCTGAAATTGAGGCAATCAAGATAGCAACAGAGAAATTACTAAATACCAGCAACGGTATACAACCTGTGGTGCTATTGACAGATGCTAAATCAGTACTCGAGGCGCTCCTGTCTGGGAAATTGCCAGTACTAAGGACACTACTTTCTGAACTTAGCAGTCAGCATAAGGTCACCATACAGTGGATACCATCCTACTGTGGAGTACCAGGAAACGACAGAGCTGATCAATTGGCTAAGGAGGGAGCCAAAGAAGACCAGCCTGATGTGCCCGTTTGTCACGAGCGCCCTGAGTTAACCCAGATAATAATACCGACGTTTGCGTGGCGTATATTTTCTGGGCCACAACAGTCGTACTAACAGAGTAAACACAGCTGCACAGGTTACATCGTGTCAGCCCATAAACACATTTGGTGGTGAGTGAGAAGGAATGGATACATCGAGTTGGCAGTTCATTAACAAGTAGAATCACATATATTGTCAGCTTAGGATATGGAATGGTTCCGTTTGTCATCTATACGGCCGGACATCAGACGGAAATGGCTGCTGGGATTGTCACCACGGAACAGAAGAGTGACAAGTTTGTCAACATTTGAATGCAGATGGAAGCCGTGAGATCACAGGGGCAGATGTAAAACGGAAGTACCTAGTACGGAAAACAGTGCATCTGTCAATTCTTGGTTTCCGGAACATCAAGATGATTGGCAGCTTGGTATCGAAACTCTTTGTTGGGAGTATACAGAAACTAGCTGGCTTGTTTTGAGAATCTAGGCAATTACTGACAACTTTGACAGGATTTAAGCCAGGAAAATAGTTCTTGACAGGGGATGATTTGCCACTGTGCCACCTGTGTGGGGGAGTAAAGGATAACGTCACGTGGCCAACTTTGGTAGTTTGCGATATAAACTCGAGTTGAGATCAACTAGGGTGGACTTGAATAATGCTCTAGTTAGAGTGCCAGGGCACTGCAGTGCTTAGTGGAAATAATATCTACCGTGTGTTAATTAGTGACTTAATTTTGCACGTGCCTATAATGGCAGATGTAGATATGATTGATAGGACTGCAGTAGTGCCATTTAAGGTATAACCTATTATAATATATTCGTTATAATTACTTTAGGCAGTAGCCTTGTTAAACTATAGTGTGATGATTAGCACTGTTAGTGGAAACTAGCTAGAGTAGTGAAGTGATACTTGGCTCTGTTAGCTAAAATAGATTAGTGAAGTGTTGATAAGCTTTACTAGTTGAGAATTGAGCAATGAGGGATAATTGGGATCTTCCCGTAGGTGTCCCTGGTGGGCGGGGTTCCGCATTCTGTTTGCTGATATTTTTTCTTTGTCATAGCCTGATTCGACTCTAGGTGGGTAGCTAATCTGCTCTATGACTAAGTCTAGTTAGCTAAAGATCATTAAGCAAGGTGATAGGCTTACACTCAGCCGAAAGGGATCAGTGACTAGTACTATCACCAGATGTGTTGTTTCTATCCTAGGTTCCCTACCAGATCCAAGGAAACTCTACAAGTTTTGGGAAAGAATTAAAAAACCCATTCTGAAGAACACCAGTTCAAGAGTCAATAAAGTTGCATACAGAAACGTAACTTACGCTAGAAGGAAATTGATTCATCAAAGAGAGTGATGCATACTGATGCACCACACAGCATCAGACAGTAGTAACGAACCGAGAACCGGCTAAGAGTACCTAGTGTTAGTACAGTAACAATTAACATTAGTAATTAGCACTTATGGACTGAATGGTTCGATGTGCAACGAGGATGATCTGTCGACTAACTAACTAACTAACTAACTGCGTACACACTACAAAAGACTTGTGCAGTTTGTTTAGGAACAGTAGGAACGGACATTGTGTAGAGTGCAACCGGTCCATGATTAACTGTTAATACCACCGGTGTCTATTTCGGATGTTCATGAAATTGGATTACCAGAGGTCTACAGAGGCAAAGCAGTATCCGGCAAGATGGTTTCGGCAACGGGTGAGAAGTACATGTTCTGACGTACCGTGCTGTGGTCTATCTTTGCTGGGATCAGCTGACTGGGTTGCTGTCTGAGAGTCAGTGTCTACACACTTTATAGAACACGTCACACATTTTCTTCACATACACGTCTCATATACGTTACACTTTTATTTTAATAAATTACTCTTTATTAATTTCTAGAAGCAAGAGTTGTTGAGTATGTTGCGTTGGGGAAGTATGAGAAGGGGGCATAGTACGACAGTGTGAGAGTGATAGGAAAAGGTGTCCATAGGCTGATGGAGTGTGTTGGACGGAAGCTGGTGGATTCTCCAGAATATTGAGAGGAAAAAAATATTATAATGTGGGTGTCGGATCTCCTCACTCCAGGGACGACACTTTAAAGGAGGACACGACATTATTGGGGGCTCGTAAACGTGATCTTGGACAGCGGGATCTCTCGTAAACGTGATTTGGACAGCGGGATCTCTCGTAAACGGAATCCTTGGACAGCGGGATCTCCCGTAAACGGAATCCTTGGACAGCGAGATCTCCTGCAAGCAGGAACCTTTGACAGTGGGATCTTCTGACAACGGGGTCTTTTGACACGGGATCCTTAGTTATAAGAGGGAGATATCATTTTGGAGAATCCAGCTAGAGTGAATGTGGATAGGGGTTAGGATTAAAATCTTACCTGTTCACACTTCACACGTCTGCATAGGTCTGTGGTCCTAATTCTACTCTTGTCACTGAGTGAATGTGCTGTGTGTGGTAATATCTAGATTTATAGTACTTGTTCATATATCTGTATAGTAATTTGCAGTTATATTGTACTAGACCTGCTAGCTTACCTCTCTGTATAATGGCCACCCCTAAACTTAGCACAGCAGAATTAAAGGCAAGGGGGGAAGAAATGGGATTGGCGGGGTCTGCTCTAACGGATTACATACAGGAAGTGGAGAGAGAGTATCGTCAAGCAGAAAGGGATGATCGAAAGGCCGAGCTGGAATTGAGAAGGATGGAGTTGGAACAAGCAGCTAGGAAATTTGAAGCTGAGCAAGCAGCTAGGAAATTAGAAGCTGAACAGGAAGCACAGAAAAGGGAGCACGAGTACCGGATGAGGGAACTCGAGTTGAAGAGTCAATCTAATGGAGAAACTGAGGGAGCAGTTGGAGGTTCCTCCATCCCAGGATCAACACCAGTAGGTGGACATGGGTACCATGCTATGAAGTTTCCTTTAGCGGTCTACGAGGAGGACAAAGAGAAGATTGACCAGTACCTTCAACGCTTCGAGGCTATGTCAGTTGCTATGGGTCTGGAGCGTAACAAATGGAATCTTAAGCTATCCCAGGGATTACGCGGGACGGGATACGAGGTTTATACTCGCCTGCCACCAGGACATAAGAACAATTATGATGAGTTAAAGACGGCTCTGCTGAAACGATTCGAGGTTACGTCACATACCTACCGGAAAAAATTTCGAGCAGCGAAACGAGAACCCGGAGAGTTGTTTGCCGCCTACAGTTTGCGTCTTAAATCTTATCTCCATAAGTGGATGGATTTGGCTGGGTTCGCACATGACTATGAGAGTCTGGAAGAGCTCATGGTGGTCGACCAGCTGAAGAAGCAAATGTCTAAACCTCTCAGGACGTTCCTGGGAGAACAAGGAGCGGAACGTATTGACCTCGTGACTAAATTAGCAGAACGGTTCGTCGAGGTACATGGGGAGGCAGGGGAGAACCTTTCCACCAACACCAAAAGTCAAGAGAAACATGACAAGAAGAAAGCCAAAAACTCAGGAACCAAAAAGTGGGAACCTTATGTGCAAAAATCAGAGGATAGTTCAGAGAAGAAGAAGGAGGGAAGCAAGAGCACTTCAAGCTCTACACCTAAACGACCGTGGTCGGAGAAGTGGTGTTCAATTTGTAAGTCACCCTCTCACAATACGAGGGACTGCAAATCGAAGGCTAAGAACCCTCACTTTGCAGCATGTCAAGTGACTTCCAAGGAGGTTGTCACGGAGAATGCCAAGGTCAACAAGGAAGCTCGCCACCAGGAGAGCTCATTCAAGTCCGACAATAGAAAATCTAGGACAGGGAAATGGTGCAACCAATGTCAGTCAAACACGCACAATGCTATTGACTGCAGGGGAAAGTCAGGAGACGCTCAATTCGTCGTGTGCTCAGGGAAACCTAAGGTGGAGCCCACCGAACAGGTCGAGGCCGAGGAAGAGACTCCAGACCAGGAAAAACCACCTGTAGTGGAATTGGTAGAGGTTAACGGTCGTCAAGTGGAGTGTTTATACGACACAGGACTGGACGGGGAGGCCGTGATTTCTGCGGATCTGGTACATCCAGAACAATTCACAGGTGAAACCTTGGATATACAGCCTGCACAGAAGAGTGCTGTAGTCATGAAGTTGCCCATTGCTAATGTGGAGATTCGGTCACGGTACGTCATCGGCACCATCAAGGCCGCTGTATTGACCGATCCCATTTTTCCAGTCATCCTAGGTTGCCGGTATGTCTTTCTGGGAATGCCCAGGGAGCCAATCCATATGGGAGCAATGCAGACACGCTCTCAGACGAAAACGGAAGAGGCAGACGCAATTGTGACTAACCCAATGCCGGGGGAGCTACGAACTGCCCAGAGTGAGGATGATACTTTACGTCCTTGCTACAAAAAGCTGCAGAAAAGTGCTGATCCACCAGGACGGGGGCAGTACTACATGAAGAATAGGATACTCTACAGGAGAGCAGGAAGGGGAGACAACCTATACGGTCAGTTGGTCGTCCCGAAAGCTCACCGGTCCCAGATTCTTCATATGGGGCATACCATCTCCTTTAGTGGACACATGGGTATTGCCGCCACCATGCAGCGGATTTCCTGCCACTACTATTGGCCGGGAATGACAGATGATGTGCGTCGGTATGTGAAGTCATGCCCTGAGTGCCAGAGGGTGGCACCGAAACACTGGACAGCACCGGTGATGTTGGGTGAGATGCCCATCATGAACTCTCCTTTCGAGAGGGTAGCCATCGATATCGTGGGTCCACTTCCCAGGACTAGGAAGAGGAACATGTATATACTCACAATGGTGGATTGCTGTACAATGTGGGGTGAGGCTATACCGTTGACCACGATTGACTCGAAAAGAGTGGCGGACGCACTGATGGAGGCCTTTACCAGATTAGGCTTTCCGGATCAAATTCTGACGGATAATGGATCTCAGTTTTGTGGAAAACTCATGGAGGAGGTATTTAGGGTGTTTCACTCTAACCACATACATACCAGCCCTTACCACCCTCAAGCCAATGGACAAGGTAGAGCGTTTCAACGGCACGTTGATGACAATGCTCAGGAAACTAGCGCAGGAAAAACCTGATAGGTGGGATGAATATATCCCAGCAGCACTCTTTGCCTATCGGGAAGTTCCTCATGGCTCAACAGGACTACCACCCGCTACGTTGCTGTTTGGTCGTCCAATCAAAGGACCGTTGGAAGCCATGTTGAGGAGTTGGACTGAAGAGGGGACGTCAGAAGAAGTGATCTCATCCTATCAATACGTGGAGGAACTGAAAGAAAAACTCCACAAGGGATGGACTCTGGCTAATCAAAACTTGAAAAAGGCCAGGAAAAGACATGCGGCTTACTACAACCGTAGGTCTAAAGACAGATCTCTAGAGGTAGGAGATAAAGTCGTTGTTGCTACTCCCAACGGGAAACAACAAACTGGAGATAGGTTGGCAAGGACCATTTCCCGTGGAAAGGGTAATATCCAGAACCAACTATCAGATCCGGATCCGGGGAAAGTCGAAGATTTTCCATATCAATCTCTTGCGGAAATACGAAGAGAGACCAGGAGACAAGACAGCTCACCTCATGGCAATGGCAGTTGCAGTGGAGACAGAAGTGGGAACCAGCGAGGGCAGGGAATATCCCTTGGTACACCAGGAAACCTATAGGGATGTACAAGTGAACCCTGATATGACCTCACAGGAGAGGGAAAAGATAACCCAGGTTCTCAAGTCTCATAAGGAGATACTGACTGATAAACCAGGACGAACGAGGTTGGTGGAGTTTGAGATGACTTTGACCACACAGGAGCCGGTTCGTCAGAAGGTTTACCCAGTGCCATTCTCTAAAGAAAAGGCCCTGGAGGAGGAAATAAAAAAACTGCTGGAGGATGACAGTGATTGCACCATCCACATCCCCATACAATGCGGGGGTAGTTTTGTTACGCAAACCAAGTGGAGAACACAGGTTGTGTATAGATTACCGACTGCTGAACAGTCATACACAGTTTCAGGTGGAACCTTTGCCGAATCCAACTCAGTTATTCGCTAGGCTCCATAAGGCTCGGTACTTTTCAAAGGTGGATCTGAGTCGGGGGTACTATCAGATACCAGTCAAACCGGAGATTCGACCACTGTTAGCTTTCAGTACACCCAGTGGACACTACGAATTCAAGGTCATGCCCTTTGGACTCAGCAATGCACCTAGTGTGTTTACACGCATGATGAGGACTTTACTAGATCCGTTACAGGATCCATCCATCATCTCATTCATGGATGATATTCTGATTTCCAGTGACAGCTTGGATGACCACTTACAATCCTTGGAGAGAGTGTTTAATAGACTCAAGGAAGCAGGGCTTACTGCTCGTCCAACCAAGTGCATGATTGGTTACCAGACTCTGGAATTTCTAGGTCACACCATCACTCCAGGACACATTGTCCCAGAAGAGAAGAACCTGGAGAAAATCAGAAATGCACCAAGGCCATAAACGAAGAAGGATGTGCGATCTTTTCTCTCGTTGTGTGGGTTCTACCACAAATTTATCCCACATTTCACGGAACTGGGAGCTCCGTTGACGGAAACCTTGAAAAAGGGATTACCGGATCAAATCATTTGGACACCAGAATGTGAGAATGCCTATAGTCAGTTAAAGGAGGCCTTGGTCAGCAAACCTGTATTACAGCTCCCTGACCTTTCCAAACCATTTGTGTTGAGAACGGATGCGAGTGCGATTGGAATTGGAGCCGCTTTGATTACAGGAAGGAAAAGACGATGCTTCGGTTTTGAAACCTGTGGCATACGCAAGTAAGAAACTTCTACAGGCGGAGAGGAATTATTCAACCGTCGAGAGAGAATGCTTGTCCCTCGTATGGGCAGTGCAAAAATTTCAGCCATATTTGTATGGAGTTAAGTTTCGGGTCCAGTCAGATCATCAGCCCCTGATGTTCCTGGCTACTTCTCAGAAGCTCAACGCACGTTTGATGCGAGGGTCGTTGTTACTTCAACCGTATAATTTCACAGTAGAGTACATTCCTGGGAAGGAGAATGTTGGAGCGGACTTCTTGTCAAGACACCCAGCTCCTGAAGAAGAGGAATGAATCATCTGGATTTAACTCATGGTGGAGAAGAGTGAGATGGACTACTCTCTTAAGAGGGGGCCTATGTCACGAGCGCCCTGAGTTAACCCAGATAATAATACCGACGTTTGCGTGGCGTATATTTTCTGGGCCACAACAGTCGTACTAACAGAGTAAACACAGCTGCACAGGTTACATCGTGTCAGCCCATAAACACATTTGGTGGTGAGTGAGAAGGAATGGATACATCAGAGTTGGCAGTTCATTAACAAGTTAGAATCACATATATTGTCAGCTTAGGATATGGAATGGTTCCGTTTGTCATCTATACGGCCGGACATCAGACGGAAATGGCTGCTGGGATTGTCACCACGGAACAGAAGAGTGACAAGTTTGTCAACATTTGAATGCAGATGGAAGCCGTGAGATCACAGGGGCAGATGTAAAACGGAAGTACCTAGTACGGAAAACAGTGCATCTGTCAATTCTTGGTTTCCGGAACATCAAGATGATTGGCAGCTTGGTATCGAAACTCTTTGTTGGGAGTTTACAGAAACTAGCTGGCTTGTTTTGAGAATCTAGGCAATTACTGACAACTTTGACAGGATTTAAGCCAGGAAAATAGTTCTTGACAGGGGATGATTTGCCACTGTGCCACCTGTGTGGGGGAGTAAAGGATAACGTCACGTGGCCAACTTTGGTAGTTTGCGATATAAACTCGAGTTGAGATCAACTAGGGTGGACTTGAATAATGCTCTAGTTGGAGTGCCAGGGCACTGCAGTGCTTAGTGGAAATAATATCTACCGTGTGTTAATTAGTGACTTAATTTTGCACGTGCCTATAATGGCAGATGTAGATATGATTTATAGGACTGCAGTAGTGCCATTTAAGGTATAACTTATTATAATATATTCGTTATAATTACTATAGACTGTGGCCTTGTTAAACTATAGTGTGATGATTAGCACTGTTAGTGGAAACTAGCTAGAGTAGTGAAGTGATACTTGGCTCTGTTAGCTAAAATAGATTAGTGAAGTGTTGATAAGCTTTACTAGTTGAGAATTGAGCAATGAGGGATAATTGGGATCTTCCCGTAGGTGTCCCTGGTGGGCGGGGTTCCGCATTCTGTTTGCTGATATTTTTTCTTTGTCATAGCCTGATTCGACTCTAGGTGGGTAGCTAATCTGCTCTATGACTAAGTCTAGTTAGCTAAAGATCAGTAAGCAAGGTGATAGGCTTACACTCAGCCGAAAGGGGATCAGTGACTAGTACTATCACCAGATGTGTTGTTTCTATCCTAGGTTCCCTACCAGATCCAAGGAAACTCTACAAGTTTTGGGAAAGAATTAAAAAACCCATTCTGAAGAACACCAGTTCAAGAGTCAATAAAGTTGCATACAGAAACGTAACTTACGCTAGAAGGAAATTGATTCATCAAAGAGAGTGATGCATACTGATGCACCACACAGCATCAGACAGTAGTAACGAACCGAGAACCGGCTAAGAGTACCTAGTGTTAGTACAGTAACAATTAACATTAGTAATTAGCACTTATGGACTGAATGGTTCGATGTGCAACGAGGATGATCTGTCGACTAACTAACTAACTAACTAACTGCGTACACACTACAAAAGACTTGTGCAGTTTGTTTAGGAACATTAGGAACGGACATTGTGTAGAGTGCAACCGGTCCATGATTAACTGTTAATACCACCGGTGTCTATTTCGGATGTTCATGAAATTGGATTACCAGAGGTCTACAGAGGCAAAGCAGTATCCGGCAAGATGGTTTCGGCAACGGGTGAGAAGTACATGTTCTGACGTACCGTGCTGTGGTCTATCTTTGCTGGGATCAGCTGACTGGGTTGCTGTCTGAGAGTCAGAGTCTACACACTTTATAGAACACGTCACACATTTTCTTCACATACACGTCTCATATACGTTACACTTTTATTTTAATAAATTACTCTTTATTAATTTCTAGAAGCAAGAGTTGTTGAGTATGTTGCGTTGGGGAAGTATGAGAAGGGGGCATAGTACGACAGTGTGAGAGTAATAGGAAAAGGTGTCCATAGGCTGATGGAGTGTGTTGGACGGAAGCTGGTGGATTCTCCAGAATATTGAGAGGAAAAAAATATTATAATGTGGGTGTCGGATCTCCTCACTCCAGGGACGACACTTTAAAGGAGGACACGACACCGTTACATACCACCAAAAGAAAAGAATGATCAAATAAGTCAGAAAGCCACCAAAACCTGCTCAAGATGACTACCACGTTATGGACAGACCAGAACAAGTCATTATTCTGCGCCTCAGAACAGGGCACAATAGATTACGCAACACATGTATACAAAATTCAAGATTGGTGACTCAGTCATGTGCATATGTGGATTGGCGTCGCAGACAGCATAGCACATACTCCAAGACTGCCCAAAATACTAAACAAGCTGAACAGCGCATAAATGCCTTTGAATATAAATGTTATAGACGAGTTCAAAGAATATCTTGGATAAAGAAAATAACAAATGCATCCATACTTCAAGAGCTGAATATTGAAGAAGGTTGGCTATTAAAGACGATAAAACAAAAGAAAAGTGAAATATTTTGTTCACTTGAAACGCCACGAAGGTTTGGAGAGAACAATAATGGAGATGTATATGCCTGGGAAGAGAGGAAGAGGAAGGCCATAGAGAAGATGGGTGCAGGATGTGGCGGACGATCTCCAGATGAGTGTATTGGACGCGGGACATCTTGCTTATGATCGAGAGGTTTTCCGGAAGGTTGTTATGGGAGCGAGGTTCTACAAAGGACATGCTACTGAATGAAAAAAATGAATGAATATATGTGTCGGAACGGCCATGAGAAGAATTGAATAAATAAACATATATCGGTATGGGCGGGGAAAAATTAAGGACTTTTCTTAAAACAGTATGCAATTAGCAGGCTGTAAAAGCAACTTCTCCCAGTGCCCAACATTTGTTCAATTATGACCATGATTCAATCTCATCTCATGCATACTTAAGATATACATTTGCAAATGTCTAATATCTTTATTAAATGGTCTAACTTGTATATGTCAGCTGGCATGTTGACTTTCCGCGTTCCTATTGTAAATTTTTGTCGCAGTGGTTTTGTTGTTAGTTTCGTGATGGCGGTCTGGTATCTCCTATGGCTCTTGACATTCTACACCGGGCGAGGATGTCATAAGACAGCCATTAATGCTGTTCTCTGACTCTGCTCTGTAGTATTCCTTGAACTCTTGAGAAGACAGTGTAGTGATATCCCCTTGCCTTTCACGTGCACACATGGCTACGTCACCTCTGTCTTGGGCTGCAGTTTTGACTTTCAGGACAAGATGTGTCCTGTTCTGCTAAGCTGCAGAGCCGCCCACTTATCCTGGTGGATACTCAGACAAGGACGACTTATACTGTACACATCCAAAGTACTCCACCGGGGCTTTGTCCACCATTCTTATTGAAATGCGATTTAGCGTGGACCGAAAGCTAAAAATTGTCAGTATGGTGGACTGATGCAATGTGGTTCTGGACAGAAAGTGATGGACATAAGCTATATATCTATATATACACACACATTACGTCGCAATAAACCCTAGCCTTTTCTAGCTGTCTGCGATTTACTAGTTAAAGCTTACTATCAGTAATTTGACATTTTCTTCTAAGCGACCGACTCTCATAACTTTATTAAAAGTTAACACACACACACGCGCGCACACACGCACACACACACGCGCGCGCATGTGCACACACACACACACACACATATATATATATATATATATATATATATATATATATATATATATATATATATATATATATATATAGAGAGAGAGAGAGAGAGAGCAGGGAAGAGATTCCGCTGGCTAGTGAAGACAAGAATACTAAAGTGAACAAATTTAGTTGTCACCACTAAATGAAAGCTGTCTTTGTTTCACCTACTATGAAACAGAATAGTCAACAGTTGGTGGAAATGAAAATTAGGTTGATCGCGTGAATATCCCAGGGGACCGTCTCCACGTCAATGCCCAAACAGAAACACTAATCTTCAATGACTCTCCGTCATTGGTGCCGTTGTATTTTCTCTTTGTTCGGTAAAGTCACTTGCCACAGGCGACTATCGTTAGTCACTTAATAAAAGCACGATATTTTTGTCTCCACATAATTTCCAAATTCACACCGTGATACGAAAACGCTAATACAAGCAGAACAGTTCCTCAGCTTGCCATACCACCCTATGAAGAACAGATTTGAAAACTTAGCTATGGGGCGGTTGAAAATAAGTAGTTTTATCCACCAGGCCAAACGACTCTGCAAAGAAACCACCGATCTACACACAGTTGGTATCCCCCTGACAACTATTCCATAGAGAACTCCATGGAGAGATGAACATCAGAAAATCACTACAAATCCAGACAAATATGAGAGAAGTATTTGACACGAAAAAACAGAACAGTGTACAGCGCAGAACAGCTACTCTCAGTTTCCTTGATGAAGAATTCTGTTCGAAATGGATGAACGCGAGTGTACATAGAATACCCAAATAATACTAGTGACACGGCCACAGTTCCAACAGGAAAGTACAGCCATAACTATGATGCTGAAATTGACGCAAACAAGATAGCAACAGAGAAATTAGCCATGGTACACAACCTGTGGTGTTGTTAACAGATGCAAAATCAGCACTCGAGGCGCTCCTGTCTGGGAAATTGCCAGTACTAAGGACACTACTTTCTGAACTTAGCAGTCAGCATAAGGTCACCATACAGTGAATACCATCCCACGGTGGAGTACCAGGAAACGACAGAGCCAATCAACTGGCTAAGGAAGGAGCAAAAGAAGAACAGCCTGATGTGTCCATTGCATACCACCAAAAGTAAAGGTTGATCAAATCAGTCAGAAAGCCACCAAAACCTACTCAAGACGACTACCACGTTATAGATAGACCAGAGGAAGTCATTATTCTGTTCCTCGGAACAGGACACAATAGATTACGCAACCACATGTATACAAAATTCAAGATTGGTGAATCAGCCATGTGCACATGTGGATTGCCGTCTCAGAGAGCAGAGCACATACTCCAAGACTGCCCAAGATACATCATATCTAGGCAAACCTTTTGGTCTAGAGTGCAACAGTGAATGATAAAGTCTATGGACCGCTGAGTGAACTAATTAAGACAGTTAAATTCATACAAGAGACAACATTACAGTTATAGACATATTTCAAGCGAACGAAAGAAGAAGAGGAACACCGTATTTTAAACTTCCCCCACTTACATTACTTGGTGGTAACAAGAAAGCTATTGATGAAAACAGCAGTTTACTTCCCCCACTTACATTACTTGGTGGTAACAAGAAAGCTATTGATGAAAATAGCAGTTTAATCTGCCATAGCGTTTGATATTGGCAATGGATAGTGTTGACCACGTGTGTTCTCATTGCTCCTCGCAAGTCACGGGTGCAACAAAACATTTATTCTTTAAAATATGAATAATGAACAGCTTAGTTTATTATGGCCTGTCGGAATCTAACCACCATAATGTAATCTATCTTGCTGGGTTTAAGATATTGGTCATCTGTACTATAACCAAGGTGTAACCGCATCCGTTTGGCCACGCCGGTGTGTCGAATTATTTACCTTGCACTAATGGAGAAGGGGGTCAATCCCTGGTTGGTGAACTGGATAGCAGCCGTCCTGCATTCTGGTCGGATTGCTCTCCGACTGGGTGCATGGACCTCTGCGCCACATATTTTAACCCAGGAACTGCCACAGGGATCTTCAATCTCACCGATGCTCTTTAACGTGTATACGAGCAAGATTGCAAACCTAGAAGCACCAGGGGATGGAAGGATACTAACATTTGCAGATGATATTCTTGCATATAGGCAGGGGATAGACAGGGAGCAAACAGCCCAAGAGCTGCAGGCGACAGTAGACAAAGTGATTGATTGGTGCACTGAAATGAGTGCTGTCATCCACCCGGAATAGGCGGCTGTTTTGTGGTGCTCTCTGGACAACAGGATTGTGAGAACTGATGTCCCAGGCCTCACGATAGATGGTAGAAGCGTCAACAGAGAGAACAAACTGAAGTATCTGGGAATCACATTTGACAGGTGTCAGGTGTTCTTCAAGGACCATGTGGAGACGGTTGTGACAAGATTTCAAAAGGGACTCAATGCACTTAAAACTATGTCTGCAATGGACACAGAGCAGAGAATGCTCTTCACACTATACCAGAACTTGATCCTCTCAGCGATTGATTATGGCTCACTGTCTCAAAGGGACGCAGAGGTGTTTCCAAGGCACCAGGGCCAAGTTATATACTGGCCAAGACCTAGTGACGCGTCCTCGTCGAGCGTCCTGGGCAACAGGTCCCTTCGGGGTCCTGGCTAAAGTCAGTAGGATCGCCGATTCCTCCGAAGTCGGAGAGTGTCTGCCTGTACGGCGAGGAACCACCAGTCTGCACACCAATAAGCCAGACATTGGACAACGGATACTCACGCAAAACTCAGGTCCTGTATGATATCACACTGATGTTGGACAACAGGATGCCTTCATCCGACATACAGGACTTCGCGTTGGAGCTCAAGCCAACGAACACAAGCAAGCAAGCACTGTCTCAAAGAGTCAGCTGGTAAAATTAGAGCGCATACAGAACGAAGCTATGCGGGTCATTCTGGGATGCATCAGAGACACCCCAGTAGTGTGTATGCGTTACATCTTTGGTCTGCCGACTGTTGCTGGTAGGCACAAGGTGATGCAGGCGAAGGCATACCTCAGAGTAGCTGCAGACACAGATCAACCGTTGCACGAGACTGCTGGACGCAGTTAAGGGTCAGAGACTGATAAGAGGGAAATCATGGATGGCTCAGGCGGAGGATACGATCAGACAGGTGCGCCCCTTGGAGAACATTAGGCGAGGAGAGGAGTGGGTCCAGAGTGCCAGCGGAGCAGTCAGACTAGTGCAGGGCTATAATCACATTGAGCCGGGTGTGCAGGGAGTGGCCAGCAGGGGCCACGGAAGTGGAAATCCAGCAACTAATTCAGGATAATGCTCGCACGGGTGATGTGATTTTCTACACAGATGGTTCGGTGCTGAGAGGTAGGAGAAGTACCTGGGGATTCTTAACGAAAGCTAATGGTCACGTTTGGTGCAGGAGCGTATGATACGTTTGGAGCCTGGCGTATGATACCACAGCATCTAGCTTAAGAATGGAGGTGGAGGCGGTCAGTGCAGCTTTCCGCTGGATGGAGAACATGATAATCACACACATCGTGATTGTAACTGACTCAGAAAGCATGCTGAGGTGGGTGAGGACAGGAGGCTTCGTGCAGAGTGGCTTGCTTCACTTCGGAGGTCACGGGTGGCAAGCATCACCTGGATCTTTTCTCCGGGGCATGCCGGTGTGCTGGGGAATGAACAGGCGGACAGATTGGCTGGCTCGGCAAAACTTGGTGGAGTATTGATGCATGACTAGGCAGACGTGGTTGCGGCCTTGTGGGAGCACGTGTACACCTCGGAGGAGCAAATGAATCTTCGTAGTCTGGCAAGAATGAGGCAGCGAGGAGTGACGAGTGGATCTGGCCGACGCTTGACGCTCAGAGGAAAGGCGAGATGGACATATAATCAGATTACTACTGGAACTATTGGTGTTGGGACTCTTCGCTGGCTGCTGAAGATGGGGACGGAGCGCTTATGGGAATGCCCCGATTGCTGTGATGTCGGTTCCTAAATCAATCAATAAATCAATCACCTTGCCGTAGGACACTAACATGTCGTTCTGCTGTAGACATCTTCCACTCTTTGGAAAATTGGCAACCTCCTTTCCTGGTATCTGGCAATAGGAAGGAGCCACCGGGCCATGGTGTCATGGAGGATATGAGAGTCATCGCTGAAAACTTATTTATAATATTTAAATTATGCCATTTGTATTTTAGAGCAGATAATGCTAACATGATCAGCGTGTGTTCCTATAATGTTGTATTCGATAAAGACACTCGTTTTTAATATTCACAGGCTCCAATAACGATGTAGGTTGCTCTCTTGAATGTAGTTCCGTCTACAGTAAAGACTTTATGTATATACAAGTTTCAGTTCTCCTATTCAAAAATCTCACATTTGTATCGTCGAAGAGACCAGTGAAAGTGTTTGTTATCGCAACCTCAAAGGCAAGTGGCCCGGGTGCCACAATGGATGAGCTTGTCATCACATTATTCCACTGCTCACTTGGCAGTTATTATGTGCTAGCAATGCATTTAAGTGACAGCATTTGCCATTGATGTTATCAGTCCGCAGATGTTTTTCACTCGAGACAGAAGGTTTTGGACAACCACGATGGCAGACGTCATACAACATGGACTATAAGCAAAAGAAGGAGAAGATGAGCGATCTAATGGCATTCTAACTCCATTACCAAAGCAGATATATTAACTTGTATGTTGGATTTAAGAAAAAAACAGTCTCAGTAAATGTATTAGAGAAGCACAAATTAACCAATTGCTGGACATATTTACTGTTTAAAACCCCTAGCATGAAGCCCTGGACAGTTAAGGGACAATGGCTGACAAACAGAAAATCATTGATGGCTCAGGCAGAGAACACAATCAGAGAATTTTCAATTTCATGAGAACATTGGGAGAGGGGAGGAGTGGGTCAGAGAATCCCAGTAGGAAAGTCAGATCTCTGCAGCGTTATAATAACATTGGATAGGAAACGCAAGGATTGGCCGGCAGGCTGCACTGAATGGGAGATACAACTGATCCACGAGAATTCTCGACCAGGTGATGTAATAATCTACACGGATAGCTATGTGCTAAAATGATAAAAGAAGTGCCAGGGGGTTCGTGGCGAAGGATGGTGGACAGCGTTTGGTGCAGGAGAGGCTGGCATATGATACCACAACATCTAGTCTGAGAATGGAGGTGGAGACAGTACGCTGGTTGGAGAATAAACAGTGCACACGTGATTTAACGGACTCACGAAGTGTGATGAAAATGGTGCAGACAGGCATGCTTAGGGCAGAGTGGCAGGTTTCCATGCAACGATAGCTCCCCCAGGACAGATGAACACATTATGAGACTGCTACTTGTACCATTAGTAATGGAACTCTTCGCTGGCTCTGTATATGAGAACGGAGCACGCATGGGATTGTCCCAAGTGCTGTGACGTTGGTTCGTTACTAAACGCAACTCATTTACTTTTTAATGAATGCCGAGTTTTCGTAAATGCACACACACGTGTGCAACCCAGCTTTTCTCAGATATCAGAACCTGCTACATGTCATCATCATCAAGTGCCGTGCCGGCTGGCGTAGGCGTTCATGGCTCTCCATAGATCTCGGTCTTTGGTTTTCTGGATCAACTCTGCTGCTGATATTCCTCCATGCCACCGTCTCAATCCATCCAGCATCACTTCTCTTGGTCTACCTCTGCCTCTCTTCCCCTCGATCTTTCCAGTTGTTACAATGTTCTCCAATGCCTCTCTTCTCATCACATGACCGAGGAAAGCTGTTTGTCTCTGTCTTATTGTTGTATATAATGTTCTAGTTTCATTAGCCTGTTTCAGGCAGTCGTCGTTAGTTACTCTGGCAGTCCAAGGAATTCGCAACATTCGTCTCAGGAACCACATCTCTGTTGCTTCTAATTTCTTCTTAATTTGTTCATTTACATTCCAAGATTCACTGCCATACAGCAAAACTGGTTCTACATAGCATTTCAGCACTCTCTTTCTTACATTCAGTGACAGTGACTTATTGCATAAGATACTCTTCATTTTATGAAATGCGGCTTTTGCCTGCCCTATTCTGCTCCTAATCTCTGTTGTACATCTTCCATCTGATGTTATAAATGCCCCTAGGTATCTAAAATTATCAACTTGGTTAAGGATTTTCCCTTCTATTTCTATGTCACATTTTGGTGTCACCATTTTCTTTGATATTACCATTGTTACTGTTTCTGTGCTACATGTAGAATACTGAAATACCAAACTATCAATGAATTGAACAAACCCCCAACCTGAAAAAATCACAAAACTACAACAGAATCTGTCCTGTCTTTCCTGGATATTCACACCTAAAGGGTTCTTGTAGAATTAGGACTTCTATGTAGTGTCATGTATATCTACAATCCTGGATCCGAATACTTAATCCACGACTTGAATATTTTCACGAATATGAAACGGTAAGTCGTCCACAATCTTCATTCTAGATCTTCCAGTCTCTCTATCTTTCAAACGTAACTGTTCATACGACGCATTCCACGTGTCCAAATTATTGCGTTGTTGTCTACTTGTGATCTTAGTAATGAGCTGTTTTCTGAAATTCATTTCAATCAAGATTTCAATCTGCCCACGAGGTTCTCGCCATTCTTCTATCAAACCAAGTTTATACAGTTTCCAAACAATTATTTACTAATCTGTTTAAATTCAATGGTTCATGAGGATATCATCTATATAACTCTTTAAAACTCTCTTATATTTAATGTGAAATATATGTTGCTTAAAACGTTCATCTTGTGGAAAACTGCATGGCTTGAATTGATCTGAAATATTCTATACATCGTCTCGCATGCCCAATTATTGTACTCAGATATCTACACTCATTTACATGCTTCAGAATTGGGCCGTTGCGGGTTCGCATGGCCGAATGGGTAAGAACGCATGTTCTGAAACATCCAGTGTGCTGATGCCGAGGTAAGCGGTTCAACCAATATACCGGACAGTTGAACTAAAAGGTTTGACCTGTCGTACTTGATTTGGAGAGTGGGTTCGCCTGATGGTGAGGGACACTATTAATAGGGAAAGCTAATCCACACGCAAAACTCATTCCATCACTACTATAAATAGTGTGTATGGACTACGTTTGAGTTCAAAGCGAGCGAGGGCCAAAAAAAATAGATTTTATTTTGATGTTCAGTTCTTGACTTATCTTGTTTTCCATTGTTCTTTTTTTATTTTTTTATTTTCTTCTCTACTCATTTGAATGAAACCTTTATTTTGACGTTCTATTGCAATTAAATACATTGTGTTCTGCAAGTGACATTCGTGTTCAGTGATCAGTTCAGTTTCACCAGCGTATTCCAGAGTGCTTACATCACGTCCACCAACCTCGAACATGTCATACGTTGTACGGATGGCATTTTTATTTCACTGTATGATATGAACAGATCGGGTATTGAAGGATCCTAAATGGTTGTCGATTGTCATGCCTGTTGTTTAATACTTATACTTTTTAGCTCTGCGAATTTAGTTAGTCATATTTTGTAGTGCTGAACATACACATTTTAAGCAGGATGTTTGCAATAGCTTACTATATTATGTTTTACATTAGAACGCACTGTTTCTACATTATGCTTCCCATTAGAAATCACAGTTTCTACACTATGTTTTACATTATTAGAGCTCACTGATTGACCTGAGGGCACTACTAGTTTAGTAATTATGTTATGTTATACAGTTGACGATTGTTGGTTTTATGACAGAAAATTATTATTATTATTATCATTATTATAAACTAGGCCTTGCTCGGTATGCGTCTACACCGTGCCTATTACTGAGGCAATCTCACACCATTTGCACTCCTCTAGCATAACAAATGTGAAGTAATAATGAGCCAGCAGCGGTACAAGTGATGATCAATAGTATTGTTCGATGTTGTCAGGTGGATGGAAGCTGCCAGTGTTGACAGAACGAACAGCTGAACGTGGCGTGATGGCCACTGCAGATGAATACATCTATGGGAGTGACACAACATATGCCTTCAATCCTGTACCGAGCAGCTGAGCATGGTTAATTAATCACGACATATATAATCTATCCTTTGTCAGTCTTTCTGTGCCAGACGGCTGTCGTACTATCTCACTGTTTTTACATTGGTACTTGACACCCCTCCACATTTGTTTGTCTGTCCGTCTGTCTGTCTGTTCGTCTGTCTGCCTGCCGCCTGTCAGCCTGCCTGACTATCCGTCAGTTGTTTTTTTTTTTGCCCGCCTGTCTCTCCTCCCTCCGCCGCCTATCTGCCTCCCTGTCTTCCCCCTTCTGTTCATCCGTCCGCCAATCTGTCTATCTGGGTATCTAAGACAATAAAAAACACAGAAGAAGGCTTAATCAAGAAACGTTATCGTTTGCGCTGTTCAACATGGCACATGCAGATAATGGAGATGATCTGTCTATCATGTATACTCTCCTGGATGATGACCTTTTGTTGTTATTTCCCAAAAGATTAGTGTGGAGTTCAGTTTTTCCATCTGGAATAAAAATGTGGCTAGGGCCCTATATATATCTTACATCCTCGATTTAGCCTTTACATCTGAATCTTGGTTTTCCAGCGTCTTCTGTTGTAGGAAGGGAATGCCTGTTGATGATGCATTTATGTCTTCAACTAAACGCTTTAGGACAGACAGTATTCAATTGATCAGTTAAAAATAAAACATGCAACGAACGAGCCAAACAGTTCTACACCCCCAACGGTGACGCACTCAGCCTGAATAAGACGTTAGTTAGATAGAAGGAATGAGAGTCTAGTAACGAATGAGAACACCAATCAGCCATCAAGACGTGGTCACGGTGCTAACGCCTTTGTGTATTGTCAACTGTATACAGGGGCGTCACTAGGGGGTTGCGGGGGGTGCGGGCCGCACCGGGTGACACCATCAAGGGGTGACACCAAAATAAAAAAATTGCAAATTTGACAAAGCAGACATAGCAAAATAACAAAAATTTAACTTTGTCCGAGTTTGTCGAAGTTCTTTATTTATGTTTTACCTGAAGTATTGAAGTTATATTGTTCAATTTGTTTTCTTTCTTATGTCCTTATTAACTTTTTGACTTATTTTACAAACATTACTATATGCGATTATATATGGTACAGGAACACTCGGAAGAAGACCATGGTGAAAGTCTAGAGGGGTGACACCAAGAGTTTACCGCACTGGGTGACACAACCCCAGTGACGCCACTGACTGTATATAATACCTTCGAATTGCTTTCATGTGCATTGTATAGTTTAATGTCAACTGTATATACTAACTTCAGATTGCTTTCATGTGCATTGTATAGTTTAATGTCAACTGTATATACTAATTTCAGATTGCTTTAATGTGTATTGTATAGTTTAATGTCAAAATACTAACTTCATATTGCGTTCATGTGTATTGTATATTTTAATATCAACTGTATGTACTACCGTCGGATTGCTTTCATGTGCATTGTATGGTTTAATGTCAACTGTATATACTAACTTCAGGTAGCTTTCATGTGTATTGTATAGTTTATTTTCATACATATATTTTCCTGTGTGCGTTATTTTCACTTTTATATGTTTCTTTTAACGCCAAATTTCGGTATTTAAATCACCGTGTGGTCTGATTTATTTATATTATTATGAAAGCTGTTGGCTTTCATTTTAGGCAGAAAATTAAAAGTATCTGATTCAGTAAGGCATTATCATTAAATGCAATAGAGAAAGTGCTGAAGTGCTAAGACGAATATTGCGAATTCCTGGGATTGCCAGAGTAACTAACAAAGATTGCCCGAAAAAGGCAAATGGAACTAGAACAGTATATACAACAATATGAAAGAGACAAACAGCTGTCTTCGGTCAAGTGATGAGAAGAACGTCATTGGAGAACATCGTGACAACAGGAAAGATATGTCTCCATACCTTGAAAAGGTAGAGAGGCTTGCGTGTTCCAGTAGCCCCCTAGATCTCGACTGACGGTAGCGCACTACTGGTAGGGTCTTCCATGTCAGAAACGTCAAGGGATAAGGACCAGACGAAGATAAACATAAATAGGTTGCCTTGTGGGTAGTTCAGAGACAGTCAAAGGCCAGGGAAAGCAAACCTAAAAGATGCTTATCAAAATAAAATGTAATGAGTCACAGGCGTGATGAAACAGTGCTACCTAATTCACTCGATGATGATGAGGAGACGTCATCTGTGTTGCAGTTCCTGCTCAACATTGTTGGCACTAATCGATAACAATCATATGACTGTTGACGCGAAACGCAAGTGAGTCTCAGACGGGACAACACAGTACCCACTCTGCCCAACCCCGTCTCGGTGGCTAGGCCACATTTTAAGGCGGTGAGATGGGGATTTCCGAATGTGGTCAAGGTTATCGGGGTAAATGGACAACAGGTAGTAAGCATCCCCTGGATCTTTTCTCCTGGGCATGCCGGTGTGCTGGGGAATGAACAGGCGGACAGATTGGCTGGCTCTGCAAATTTTGGTGGAGTATTGATGCATGACAAGGCAGACGTGGTTGCGGCCTTGTGGGAGCACGTGTACACCTCGGAGGAGCAGATGGAGCACCATGGTCTGGTAAGAATGAGACAACGAGGTGTGACGAGGGGATCTGGCCGACGCTCGGCGCTCGGAGGAAAGGCGAGACGGACATATAATCAGATTGCTACTGGAACTATTAGTGTTGGAACTCTTCGCTGGCTGCTGAGGATGGGGACGGAGCGCTTATGGGAATGTCCTGAATGCTGTGATGTCGGTTCCTAAATCAATCAATCAATCAATCAATGGACAACAGGTGGCGTGCCTGTACGAATCAGGGCTCCAGGATCAGGGAATCATCTCTTCACACCTGGTAGGTCCAGAGAGTCTCACGGGGGAGACCATGGAATTGCAATTGGCTATGAAAAGCTCCAAGGCTATGCGGGTACCAGTAGCCAAGGTAGACATCAAGTGTAAGTATGTCACCGGGACAATCCGGGCTGCGGCTTGAGTGAACCGATCTTTCCCATGATTTTAGGGGCCAAACACGTGGTCCTGGGAGAACCTATTAGACCTGTGGTGGTAGGAGCCACACAATTCAGATCACAGGGAGGTATGGATCAGCAACTGGCCAAGGTTTCCCACCCCGTCAAAGAGGAGATGAGAGAGGCTCAACAACAAGATGCAACCATGCATACTTGTTTTGATCAGATGGCCAACGGTAGTGATCCTCCGAGGAGAGGACACGACTACAAGAAGAGCTATCGTGTGTCGGTCCCAGACGGAAAGGCACAGAAGAGGATTCAGAGAGGTAACCAAGACGAGAGGACGCCTCCAACTTCCTTGGTAGATATTGCCTCTGATATCTCGCTCAGACCTCTGAGGAAAAGACATCGTCGGTGGATCGACGGAGGTCCACAAAATCGATTGACTGAATCCCAGGTAGGACCCCTGCCTGATTCTAAGTTTTCTTTTCCCAAGGATGAAAGGGGAAATTGTTCTAAAAAGCTAGTTGGCAGTGGAAAATACCGGAAGTCCTGTTAACTCAGGCGTGACCATAGTTGACAGTACGCATCCTTACGAGGGCGCTGGGGTATTGTCTAGGGACTATTGGTCAAGATTACACGCACCCTTACGGATTTATAGGGAGTTGCGTTGAAGGAAGAGTATTCCCGGCTGGGATATTCTAACCTGATTATGAGTTGGGGGTTGTTGTGCTGAGACCACTTCGAGACAAAAGTTCGGTATACCTCACTTTTGTTGGTGTGAGGGGCTATTGTCGCGAAACGCAAATGAGTCTCAGACGGTACAACACAGTACCCACTCTGCCCAACCCCGTCTCGGTGGCTAGGCCACATTTTAAGGCGGTGAGAGGGGGATTTCCGAGTAAAAGAGTTGGGACCGTCTTCTGGGTCCTTGAGATGTTATGTATCGGGATTGTCATGAACTTCACGGGTCCCGAGAATCATAACGCAACTCTTCGAGTGTGTGTAGATCTTTTCTGTTGTACATCGCACACTCGGCTAAAACTCGGGGAATACTGGGTTGCCTTCACTTTCGTGAGGTAATGCTCGGAAGTTTTCGGCAGGTTCCGTGAGTGTGTTCTTCCGGACCTGATACGAGGAGGTCATTTGGTAGCCAGTCATCAAGAAGGGAGGCCGCTTCTATAGCAAGCTGTATAATTGGCATCACGGGGATCCGGAGAAGGCACTAAAGGTGTTGTTGAAGCCATCCTTTCACGCCGTGTCAGCCAGCTGTAATTTATGCAATTCATATGGAATTATAGATTGATCTACAGTGGTAGCATTGTTGTCCTTGAGACGAGAGGCCATGTCTTTGACCAGATGTATCATGATATACGTTTTGGGGCCACAGAGGTGACCTACAACCTAGAGCTTGATGAACCTACCGGGTCGCTGTCTGTTGCATAGTTGTTCCTAAGCTTTAAAGGTAACACACTTTTATACTTGGCGTCACTTGGCTAAGGTTTGTATTTTCAGTTGTGGGTCAAATTTTGACCAGGCCGGCCAGTTGCGCCGTATCCTGTGCTCTGACCTATATGTACACGTTGACCTCGGGTCAGAGAACACCAGCTGTTGGTTAAGTCTCGACCAGGCATGCTAACTGTGTAGTAAGCCCGTGTGTGTACTATGACCTAGATTAAGCTGAGGCCAGTGTTCAACAGACATGGCGGAATGTATTGTGCGAGCCAACTTAGTGGAGCAGTCTGGTTGAAGCAATTTAACAATACATTCGACGCCCTATCTCGACAGTGGAGTATCTAGGGAATTATTGTTCGGACAGAGAACTTTCTCTTGAAAAGAGCTTTAATTTGATTCCCTTAATGAATATGTTTACATTTCTATGTTTCGATCATCATCATCATGTGGCGTGGTTGAAACCAGTACTTGTCAAGCACTCATGTGGCGAGCGAGAACCACATGCGTTCTCGTTAAGGTGAAACCCAACTATGTAGGAGGCTATAAGCTGGGAAGTTATTATCGTTCCATAGGCCTGTTGTTAGTTAACTGGGCGTAGTCAGAAGGGGGAAAGATATCTTCACACCTACTAGGGATTGAACCTTAGGACAGTATAGCTGTGGGGAAACACCCACTCATGTATCCCGTGGATATTTCATCAGTGTTGTCTGACTCGATACTTCCTTTGATGAGAAAGGAACATTTCGTCCATCTTTCTATTGTCTCTATACTTTCATCAGAACCAAATTGTTTGGGATGTTTGATTTGACACCATTCCTAGGCAGCCAAAGGAATTTATTCATGTGATGAGTGTCTATATATTCATACACACACACATAACAGAAATCCAGGTATCCAAGGCAGAAAGGTGGGAAGCGACAAACACAAGAACCCGAAACTCTTCTGTTGTTTGTCTGGTCTTTAATTCAGTATTTCAGGCTAGTTACCATTGTAGCTTGAGCATCTGCCATTAACCTTGAAGGTAGCATAGAGTACTGACCTGAGGTATCCTAATATGCTTATCTACTTTCCTGATGGGACAAATGGAGATTAGGAAAGATGATCCACGCCATAACACTTGATGATCTCTATAGGAGGTATGGATTTCTGCCATCCTCATGAATAGAACCTGTCATCATATCTACTATAAATTAGGTATGAGACTTGTGGCTGAAAAGCTACTGACCTACGTTAGGGTTACCATGAGTTGTAACTTAACCAGTATGTGAGCTATGTCTGGAAAGTCAGACGTAATACTATTGTGGTCTGAGCTGGAAGAACTGACCACAGTGAATAGGATGTTGGTGTAGATGCATGTTGATGTAGTGTATATTGTGCAAGGGTGTGATGGATGGGTACACCTGGCCTGTTCTTGCTTTCAGAAACACCTTTGCTGTTCCTGTGGGCGAGTGCCCATTGCTGTGTGCTGTTAACACATTGCTGATTCCTGAGTGCCTGTTTGCAGTGGCCTGTGTGCTGTTGACACATTGCTGATTCTGAGAGCTTGTTTGCCGTTGGTCCGTTGCTGGGTGCTGTAGACCTGTAGCTGTGTGCTGTGACTTTCCATGGTGCTAAAAGCCAAGTGTCTAGTGGCTGCTGAACTTTAATTGGACAATTTCCGAGGTTCCAGGAGGCATCATACAGGATCAGGTGAATGTGTCTTACCATATCGGTCTACACACTGACACTCGATATTACACTGACATACCTATGTGGGATTATGAGAATGTCAAGCAGACTGCTCTCACCCAGTTGACTGTTCATTGCTATGTGTCTGTCTGTAGGTTTGTTCATCTGTGTGTTCGAGTCGGAATCTCCAACACAGATTCTGGATTAGCCTTTTATAAGGTTGTTCTATTATAGTCAGTTAGGTGCCTTCTTGTGTCCACAGTCGTCATATGGATAGTATCATCCGTGAACCGTCCTGGGGACAATCTAGTAAATAAAACAAGACAGAAGGTAATCCGAACCCCAATTAAAATATATGGGCAACCACCGAGAACCAGGCCGGTGTTGTAACAACTGTCAATACAAGAATATCTGTTGTCTCTTTGTAAATAAATGTTAACTATTTTTCTCCTGACATGACATATTTCGCTGCATCTCTTCTGGTGCATTGTGAACTCAGCGTAAAATAAGCAAAACAATGAATGTTTAAAGCTGAAATATACCAGTATCAACTGACTGCAGAAATCACCATACTTTGAAGAGAGTACTTAGAGCTGTGGAATAGGAGAGCAAATATTGAATTTATACATGTCAACATGAAAAGCTTTAGCGCACCCTGATAGAATGTACTACCACAGTCAAGCAGATATACATGTGGCATTAATGTATTCACAACGGTAGACACAATAATGGTGTTGTGAGGGAGAATGGAGCCTACACATCCATATAAGAGTACAGGTTCTATGTAGCATCTCAACACTCTTTTTCTCGTTTCAATTGACATCTTTTTATTGGTCAGTATGTTTTTCATCTTGCTAAAAGCTACTTTTGCCATGGCGATTCTTGTTCTAATCTCTTCAAGGCATCTCCCATCAGATGTTATAAATGTTCCGAGATAATTGTACCTATTCACTTGTTGAAGAATATTTCCATTTACTTGTATATTACATCCTTCCTAGTGACGACCATAATCTGCGTCTTTTTACAATTTAATTCTAACCCTAGTTGTTCACTGTGTGTAACAACCGCATCTACTAAATTGTGCAGGTCCTGTTCATTGTCTGCAATCAAGACTGTATCATCTGCATATCTAATGTTATTGATGCATCGTCCCCCATTGTTGATTCCTTCCATATCTTCAATATTTCTGAAATATAAATCTGCAAATAATATATGTGCTGTAGAGTAGGAAACTCTAAGGACATTTCAAGAACTTTCTCTCCACGCGGAAGAATAATATTATTAACGCATCTTATGGACACCAGTTCATGTTGGAGAAATAAGTGCTAATCTGTAACCTGAGCTATCGTGCCATTTTGGTACAAACTTCTTATTTACAATTTAGTAACCACACAATATGTGTGATGGACATGTAATCCTTTCATAAATATTGCTTGGGAAATGCCATGGTTGAGAAGTAAAATCTCAAGAAAGAAAGAAAGAAAGAAAGAAAAACGCATGATATATATATATATATATATATATATATATATATATATATATATATATATATATATATATATATATATATATATATATATATATATATATATATATATTCTTCTTCTTCTTCTTCTTCTTCTTCTTCTTACTTCTTCTTCTTCTTCTTCTTCTTCTTCTTCTTCTTCTTCTTCTTCTTCTTCTTCTTCTTCTTCTTCTTCTTCTTCTTCTTCTTCTTCTTCTTCTTCTTCTTCTTCTTCTTCTTCTTCAGCGTTCTGAGCCATTGAGTTTCTTTGCTGCAGATACAATCCGTCTCCATTCGTCTCTCTGGTTGTCCTTCCCTTGCCAGTCGTTGATTCCAAGTGCTTGTAGGTCTGTATATATATATATATATATATATATATATATATATATATATATATATATATATATATATATATATATATATATATATATATATATATATATATATATAATATCTCCACCGTAGTCTTGGTCTACCTCGGGGTCTACGGTCATTTATTTCCTGGGTATAAGCGAGTTTTGTTTCCCTATTATCTTCCATTCTTTCTATATGCCCCAGCCATTGTAGTTTATTAGCCTTCATGATACCAGTGCTTAGCGGGGACTTAAACAGATCATAAATGTCTTTGTTACTTCTTCTTTTCCACTCTCCACTTTGTGTATCCCTAATGGGTCCAAAGATGCGTCTTAAAACTTTGTTCTCAAAGGTTTGTAGCAAGGTTTCGTCTCCTTTCGTTGTACTCCAGGTTTCAAAGCCATACAGCACAACTGGTCTGATCAGTGTTTTGTATATTGTGATCTTGCTGTTACGAGATAGCGCCTTTGATATTAGTAGATGTTGTAGTGGATAGTATATCTTATTTCCAGAATTGATCCTAGAATATATATATATATATATATATATATATATATATATATATATATATATATATATATATATATATATATATATATATATATATATATATATATATATATATATATATATATATATATTCGAATGTTCTGGAAGGACGTGCCTTCAGTCCGCACCGAATCATGGATGTCAGTGCGTGGGCAAATATTATGTTCAGAAATTGCCAACAACGTTCAGAATGATTACCAAGTATAGAAGTATTCCATAAATAAGAACGCTTCTTACAATAGCAGCAATTGGTGAGATATATATATATATATATAACAGCGTTCACTAACCTCATGCTGCTATAGGCAGGCGGGAAGAAGAATATCTGTTCTGGTCTTATGGATTGAAGGAGGAGAGAAAATCTCAAGAATGGCCTCTGCATTATCAATATAATGATTATTATTGGTAGCAGATAAGTGATTCATATTGTTTTTTCTCTGTATGATAATGATGTATTCGGTTCATGATGTTATTTTTTTATTGCTGGAATATACATTTTAAGGTTAACCAGTGGAGACATGATTATGATGATGTAAGAAGCCCTTGTGTAGGCCAGTACCACAAGTGGAGAATGTTAACTGGTATGGGTGCGGCCTTCGGCCTAATGCTGTTTAAGCTGTAGAAAGGAGATGGATAATTCTGGACAAAAGGCCTTATCGCAGAAATCCTTGTCAGGTTATGATAGGTATAACATCCAGATGATTAAAGTGTTAGGATTCTCAGATTCATCAGAAAGACCCAGTTGCAATACCAGAATAGAATACTGAGTAAGGGGATACCCTACGCACATTTAGAGCTAGAATAACTCTACAACAAGCAACGAAGGATACGGAAAATTGGAAAGTATCTCCTATCGCCTTCCCCTTTTGTTGTTTGTATTTGTGTTGTGAACATGTTATCACACCAGAAGGTATTAATGCTTGGGTTTGTGTTCTTTTGTCAATCCCAGCTCTAGTGGTGGTTTTGGACAGTATCACCAAACCGGATCCTGGGTCAACAGCCGGCAGTAAGTGATAAATGGAAAAACATCATAACCTATTCTGGAGCTACAAATAAAAGTCGACTGTCACACTTATTAGCTGTCTTATCCAGCAAAAGACATGGGCGAAGATTATCAACACTACGTGATTGATATTCCGACTTCTGTCAGAATACCCCGGACGGACTTCCGTATCAGAATGTCGACACGGATATACCTAGTACACAGATACCAAAAGGGATAGCCTAGCTTTTACTTCTGGTAGGTACCACCTGACAGCGACTATCAATCAGGAGGTCAACGAAACTAGGGTACTGTTACCAGAGTTTAATAAAACGAACAGCAGTGAGAACCCTCCAACTGATCTGTTGGATCCCAAGTTTCTAAAGAATACTCAAAGTATTCTTCTTCCGACACCTAGGTCATACAGCAGGCAAATCAACAACTATGTTTCAGGGACCTGAACATCCAAATGGGAAGACACTAGAAGACACTAGGAAATAATAAGAAGCAATTTCAACACAAAGTCCTAGACCTGAATACCAACTCAAATACCAAGTTAAAGACACTGAAAGAAATTAGTGGAGTAAAGGTTGATATACCGGCAGCAGAAGAATCATCCGACTGTCTGCGACTCCCAGTTTGTGTGCTGGATTTATTCTTCGTAAATTCTTGCCTGCAGCAGACCAATCCTGGATATAATCCCAGATGCTACCAACTAGTGTTGCTCAACAGTGTATGTTCCTGCGAATGAAATGGATTTATCTACGTATGACTCTATGCTGGTCCCATGTCGGCCTGATTGCCTATCATTAAGTGTGGGATGGCCTATAGACTGGAGACAGGGTGTGTGAACCCACCTGTTGAACCACAAGTCGAGAATCTGATATAATAAGCAGAGCAGCTGGACGGTCGTCAATTTTTTCATCTCTGTGATGATGTAAGGGAAGTACCCTTTTGCCAAGTCTTAAGTTGGAGCTCCTGAAAATTAGACTGACCCAGGCCTCGATTTCAATAGGACACCGCCCATTAGCACAAGAGTGTATGTGATTTCAATCCCGGATTATGTGATATTTCTATTCCTAGATTTTGGATTATAATCTTCTCTGGAGGAAATATTCAGTGGATATTGTAAGAGCAGAACACAGTTGAGTGAGTATTATTCCGGTTCCCGGATAATAAGGACATTAACTGGCAAGCATTGAAGATGAATAATGAACAGTACAACAGGACAGTAAAGGAAAACATAATTCTAAATAATTAGTTAGTATTATGTATAGAATGTGTATTCTTAGTTGAGTATCCTGACACCATTTCATTAATTTTTTTAATATGAGAATTGTAAATGGTGTGGGAAACAATTGTTTTATATGTTTGGTTTGTCTAAACTCAGACCATTGTTTTGGTTTTTTTACATCTGTAAAGTGGCCAATGGTAGTAGAACCAAATAATGATTGTTGTTTTAGGTTTAAGAGCAATGATTTTTTTTGGACAATGGGGTTATCACATTTTAATATGTTTATGATATTGCATATCATCCCATGTCTGTTCTGGAAATCCAGTGTGGCCATTATACGTACATATATGTCTAATTAGATTTTTGATTTAATGCCTGAACTGTTTGTCCAAATGTTGATTTTTACGTCAATTGCTTGTTGATGTTTGTTCAACAGTGGTTGTTTTATATGTTGTAAACAATCAATTTCCTCTGACAGTATGTAAATTCAAAACTGGTGATCTAGTGGGAATGGAGAAGTACGCATAGACACAGTTATAAAAAGAAATGAAGTATTTTCCTTCCTGTGTTTGTGGTAGAATTCCATGCTCACCTCAAGTGGTGAAATGAGTGAGAATCTAAAATAATCCCCTTAGAGATCCCCTAGACAAAACGTAACAAACTATTCTCATATATTAAGTTCCGCATCCCACAGACCGACTGTTAGACGAGTTGAGTTGAGTCAAGAATCGGCGTCGCTGAGCTCGGGGCAACCCTATAAGCGCCCAGTCTTCATCTTCAACAGCCATCGTAGAGTTCCAACACTAATGGTGCCCGTTGCAATCTGTTTATATGTCTGGCTTTACCTCTTAGTGACGACTGTCGACCAGATCCTCAGACCATCCCTAGCTGCTGCATTCTCTTTATACCATGATAGTCTATCTGTTCATCTGCATTAATCACATTCTTCCAGAAGGCATCCACCACATCTGCCTTATCATGAATAAAATCACCCCTCAATGATGTGGCAGCAACCTGTTGGCCTATTCATTTCCAGCCACACCAGAGTGACCCGGAGAAAATATCCAGCGAATGCTCACAACCCGCGACCTCTGCACGAAGCATGTCAGTCTTCACGTTTGTCAGCACGCTTTGTGAATCAGTTACAGTCATAACGTACGGATATAGTTTGTACTCCAACCAATGGAAAGCTTCAGTAACCTCCTCCACTTTCATTCTCAGACTTGAGGTTGTGGTGTCATATGCCAAGCTCTTCTTTATTAGACATCGGCCATTTTCTTTTGCTATGAATCCCCCAGGCACTTTCTCTCTCTCTCTCTCTCTCTCTCTCTCTCTCTCTCTCTCTCTCTCTCTCTCTCTCTCTCTCTCTCTCTCTCTCTCTCTCTCTCTTAACACAGAGCCATAAGACTGTTAATTGAAGGCATAATAATATATGGAACAATACATTTAACGAGCACTGACCTGGATTTAAGTTGAACGTTAAGTGAATCTAAGAGTCGATTTTGACGTATTTACAATAAGTGTGTTACTGGAATAATCTGACATTACACCGTGTGGCATTTGCTGAAAGAAAAACCAGGAAACGAACTGTGCCTTGTCACCAATAACCATGGTTAGCATTTCATCAGGAGTGAGAGGCGGGTTCAATACAGAATAGAACAGACAGTAACAAATAGACACCTGCTGTATGAGAATATGTATGAAGTCTGCCACTGAGGTACTTAAATGACTTTTCTACACTTCACAAGCAGAAATGATTGATGTCTCTGACTCTCAATTTCAAAATATTGTTTCATAAGTGACTGCAACGTGTGGAGGAATCAACCCTTCGGAAACATGTATGCATCTACATTCCGGGTAGGGCAGATGTGAGCGGTTTCGTGGGCTATCTTATGCTAGCTTCTAAGACACGTATGATTAGGATACTGAATATAGACAGAGTGCAATGATAGCAATAAATGACAGTTCAATCTGTTGTTACACCTATTTTCATGAATCTTTGCGATTTCGGCTGTTGCTTGGGAAATCGGGTTAACTTCCGTTTCACATTCTCCTCGCTTATTTGCTAGCCCCCCCCCCCCCCCCCCCCCCCCCCCCCCGGGGAGGGGCATACAGTCTGATAGTAACTTAAAGGTTTGTCCTTGGTGCAGTGACGTCTTTTCCTCATCAAAATCATAACATCGAGATGGAGTTTAAGACTATTCTTAGATATTTTTTTTAGTGTTCATTTAAAAGTAACAAATATTAGACTCTTATAACAGTGTAGAAAAGGTAAGATCTGGAGTAATTAAGAGTGTGCACCATCATATCCTTTGATGTTTATCATAAATACAGACAACATAAAGAAACACCAGGTGAACAGGATAATCTTGGTGAACCAGAGTGTGCTTATGACATGGTCATGATTTCAAATCACAAAAGAAGTGGCAGCGACAGCAACACGAGAATAGCTACGTGACTGCCAAGTTCTTCAGAGTACACATGTGTGTTACAATGACTGAACGTCCTGGTATCTGCTTACTTTTGCAGTTCACTTTCACATCTACACTGTGCTCAATGGGGTCACAGTATGAAACATTCCACTTCATAATAGAAAAGAGTGAGCGAGAGAGAGAAGCGGGGGGGGGGGGAAGAGAGAGAGAGAGAGTGAGAGAGAGAGAGAGAGAGAGAGAGAGAGAGAGAGAGAGAGAGAGAGAGAGAGAGAGAGAGAGAGAGAGAGAGAGAGAGATCAGGCTTCTAATCCCTGCACAAGCTGCCAGACAACTTAGCAGCTTTGAGTACGATGGCGTGTTAGATTAGCTCAGCCTGAAGCACCATCTACGGTTACTAGATGACGTCACACTCCAGCACCCTCGCCGTGGTGTGATCTTCGTCGCTTTATTAGACATCCCCTGGGTGCAGCACACAATACTTCTCTGATCTTTCTGATGCATCTGTATGATTATTATTGTTCATCCTCTCCCCTTACTCTCCTCTACGCACTCCGCCCCATTATTAGTGTTAATAATGTTATTTTTGTTAATCTTGTCGATGCTGTTAAATCTTCATAATGTTCCTTTTCTTGTTCTTATTCCTCTTCTTATCCTTCTTCTTCCCATTCTTCTTCTTCACATTCTTCTTCTTCCCCCTCTTCCTCTTCGTCATCATTCCTTCCTTCTCATCCTCTCCTTCGCTTCTTTGTATTCTAATTCTCTTCCTCCTCCCCCCCCCTCTTCTTCTTCTTCTTCTTCTTCTTCTTCTTCTTCTTCTTCTTCTTCTTCTTCTTCTTCTCCTTCTTCTTCTTCTTCTTCTTCTTCTTCTTCTTCTTCTTCTTCTTCTTCTTCTTCTTCTTCTTCTTCTTCTTCTTCTTCTTCTTATCCTTCTTCGTTTCCTCCTCCTCCTCCTCCTTCCTTCTTCTTCTTCTTCTTCTTCTTCTTCTTCTTCTTCTTCTTCTTCTTCTTCTTCTTCTTCTTCTTCTTCTTCTTCTTCTTCTTCTTCTTCTTCTTCTTAATCTTCTTCTTTTTCTTATCCTTCTTCGTTTCCTCCTCCTCCTCCTCCCTCTCCTCCTCCTCCTCCTCTCCTCCCTCCTCCTTCTTCTTCTTCTTCTTCTTCTTCTTCTTCTTCTTCTTCTTCTTCTCTTCTTCTTCTTCTTCTTCTTCTTCTTCTTCTTCTTCATCCTCCTCCCCCATCTGCTCATCCTCCTCCTCCTCCTCCTCCTCCTCCTCCTCGTCCTTCTTCTTCTTCTTCTTCTCTTCTTCTTCTTCTTCTTCTTCTTCTTCTTCTTCTTCTTCTTCTTCTTCTTCTTCTTCCGCTTTCAACGTTCGCTATGAGTCTTTTCTGGCATGTCACAAATAGGACGGGTTGCTTAGGGTCTTCATTGGTCTCCCAGAATGTGTTTCGAATGGTCGCTGCTGTGGGCTAGATCCCCACTCTGTTTGAATGGAGAAACCTTCCCCTTTTCTACAAGTCTTGTAGGATATAATCCGGCGTTCGTTATGGCGCTCTACAATTACAAGCGGCAGAGTCAGTGAGACCTATTCGGATGAGGTTTGCTCTGTCTACACTGTCCAGTTCTGAGTCTGAAGATTATTGTCTGCGCGAAACGCCAAGTTCATGTCGTGCTCTTGTTTGAAGTTATTTGTTTCCTTTCCGCAAATTTTGGCAATACCTGTGATGTTATTTCACATTCCATCTCAGTGGTCTCAAGACCCAATATCCTTTCATATATAACATGTATTATTTATCTAAATTATACACAGTTCTCTCCTTATTTCTATTGTAGAAAACACGTAAATAACAGAGATCTAGCCTAAACATTTCATCGCAAAACATCCACTGTGTTATTTATCTTTACACAATTTGAATGATAAGCGATCACAGATCTGATCCGATGAAGTAAAGTAATGCTAGCTAGCTTCTGTAGGGGACACAAAAACATGTTCATGAGGACGACTAAAGGACATTTGTGACCTTCGTCCACAGACCACCACTGGGGCCAGCATTGTATTTAATAGGGGGCCCTATATTTCATCATACAGCGTTGGCGTTTATCTATTAATTAACACATTCGCTATGTCAGAATCTGTCCAGTTTTATAGTATTGACAAAAATATGAAACAATAGGACTGCGTTTCAGCAATAACTCGTTAGCGAAGTCGTCTGCTATAGGAGACAACGAGACCTGATTGCAGGGATAAAATTGTGGGTGTCTATACTATGTTTATCGTCTCCTTGACGAAGGTGTTAAGGATGCTGTTCGTAATCCCGTATACCCACGTACTAAACACAGCTGCGCGAGATTCGGTAGCGGATCGCGTCGCGTTGGTTTCTTACGGAAAGGTATTGAGCCGGTCGTTCAGAAAGCAAAGGCAAACTACTGAACGTAACACTTGCCAAGACGTCAACAGCAGCTGAAAAAATGCTGGTGTTGATTCAATGTCCTGTAAATAGGATATGCAAATTTAAAAAAAAATACTTCGTTTCCCTGAGGTTTCACTACATTGGTTACATAGAAGAGGCTGTGCTTTTGTAGATAACACGATTTTGAAATGTGAAATTTTACTAAGTGTCAGTCTAAATCCGATGTAAATAGAAGTTAACTTACGGAATATGTAACTTTATCTCGTTTAGCATTCCAATTATGAAGAAATAAACACACTGCAGTGAAATAGGGATATTATTACAGGTAACGGAAGCACATCGAAACAAAGCTGCGGGCGATTTGGCAGCAGCCCCCCCCCCCTTAATAAAATGATAAGTATACCGGTCTTTCAGTAAACAATGACAAACTACTGAATGTAGACTTACCAAGGAATCACAAACAGCCATATATGTCTTGCATAAAGTAAGCAATCATTACAGCCAAGATTTGTACTCTTTAATATGACAGTTGCACGAAGAGTCGATTAAACTGTTGTTTACTTTTGTATTTAACATTTTCTAGAACACAAAAATTAGCCATAATCGGTAATGGAATTCGTCTACCGTGAACCACAGATGTCTTTCTGTCGGTTTAAGAACGTTATATTTGACGCATGATAAGGTTGGCCTTGTGGAAAGAGGAGGCTGCAAGGAGCGCTTCCATAGAAAATAACACAACTATATTGATTATATTACGCCTGAATGCCTTAATTCTGTCAAAAAACACTTAAAATGTGAGTTTCTATTTCCCCCGGTCGATCAATGATTGACACTTAACTGTCAGATACATGCTTGGCACGACTGGACTTCATTTTCAGATACAAGATGCTTCCTGTGAGACTTTTCTGCAAAAGTAGTTTTGACCCGGCAGCGGAAACACTTTCTAAATCTTACGAATCGTACATAGACAGACGTGTAAGAGACAGGTCATTGACAGAATAAGAATGTCCAGAATTGCTGTCTAACGCAGGAAATGCACCAATAATTTAGAAAAACTTCTTCTTCTTCTTCTTTCGCCTTCAGAGGTAAATAGGAATAAATTCACAGTAAGCAGCAGTCAACGTAAGCTTGTTGACATCTCCTTAGAGTTTTTCCTCAAACCGAGCAGACGTAGGCCAAATGTTGCATGTGTTAGACACTCTTGCAACGAATGTTGAGTTGGTATTTTACTAATTCCACCGTTACATTCATCAGTATCTCCTATCCTTAATTTATTAAACACTAGCTGACCCGGCCCGGCTTCGCCCAGTCCCTGGTGGGGAGCATCTCATTTAATTCATATAAGTAGTCATATAAGTTCTCGTTCCCGTTACCGACTGTCTGTCTGTCTGTCTGTCTGTCTGTCTGTCTGTCTGTCTGTCTGTCTGTCTGACCCGGCCCGGCATCGCCCAACTCCTGGTGTGGAGCATCTCATTTAATTCATATAAGTAGTCATATAAGCTCCCGTTCCCGTTCCCGACTATCTATCTGTCTGTCTGTCTGTCTATATGTCTGTCTGTCTGTCTGTCTGTCTGATCCGGCCCGGCTTCGCCCAGTCCCTGATGGCGAGCATCTCATTTAATTCATATAAGTAGTCATATAAGTTCCCGTTCCCGACTGTCTGTCTGTCTGTCTGTCTGTCTGTCTGTCTTCCTCCCTCTCTGTTCTGTCCTGTCTGTCTTGCCTGGTCTGTCTCTCATATATTGGTTGCAGTTATAACAACCTTAGAGAACGAAGACCAACTTACAAAAGCATTAGAAAGAGCACTTGAAAGATCTTTACATCTTCCCCAACAATTAACTTGGGTAAATGGAGCGGCGGCAGCAGCATAGCAGAAGAAGGAAAAGGAGGAGTAGGAGCTGGGAGGAGGAAGAGGGAGGTGGAGGAGGGAGGAGTAGGAGGGAGGAAGAGATAGGCGGAGAGAGGAGGAGGAGGGAAGAGGAGGCAGGAGGGGAGGAGGATGAGTACGGGAGGAATAGGAGGGAGGATGGGGAATTAGGGAGAGGATGAGAGAGGAAGGAGGTAGGAGAAAGGGAGGAGGAGGGAATGGAGGAGGGAGGAGGAGGAAAGGAGGAGGGGAGGAGGAGTAGGGAAGGAGGAGGGATTAGGAGGAAGAGAGAGGAGGAGGTAGGAGAAGGGAAGAGGAAGGATGAGGAGGCAGGAGGAGGAGGCAGGAGGAGCGAGGAGGAGGAGGAGGATGGTAGGAGGAGGAAGAGGGAGGGGGAGGAGGAGGGAGGAGGAAGAGGAAGGAGGAAGGAGAAGGAGGAGGAGGGAGAAGGAGGGAGGAGAAGAACGCAGGGGGAGGAGGAGGAGGGAGATGGAGGAGGAGGGAGTGAGTACGGATGGAGGATGTGGTAGGGAGGAGGCGGAGGGAGGAGGAGGAGGAAGAAGAGGGGGAGGAAGGAGGGAAGGGAGGAGGAGGAGGGAGGAGGGAGGTGGAGAGAGGAGAGGAGGAGGGATGAGGGGGAGGACGTAGGAGGAGGAGGAGAGAGTAGGAGGAGAAGGGAGGAGGAGAAGAGGAGTTGATTAGGAGGAGGGAGGAGGAAGAGGGAGAAGGAGGAGGGAAGGAGGGAGGGGAGGAGACAGGAGGAGGAGGGAGGAGGAGGAGGAGGAGGAAGAGGGAGGAGGAGGAGGGATGTGGAGGGAGGAGGGAGAGGAGGTAGAGAGAGAGAGGAGGAGAAGAGAGGAGGAGAAGAGAGGAGGATGGAGATGGAGATGGAGAGGAGGTAGGAGGAGAGGGAGGAAGAGGGAGGAGACGAGAGAGGGGAGGAGGGATAGAGACCGTAGAATTAGGAGGGGGAGGAGGGATGGAGGAGATGGGAGGAGAAGGGAGGGGTAGGAAGAATGCGTGATTCGGAGGGAGGGAGGCGGGCGGAGGGTAAGAGGAAGAGGAGGAGGAAGGAGGAGACGCAGAGGAGGGGAGGAGAAAGAGGGAGGAGGCGGGAGCGAAGGGTGAGGGAAGAGAGAGAGGGTAGTAGGAGGCGATTTGACGCATATGCCTGTAGACAACTGCAGCAAAAAGGGGGGTCTGTCTATCTATCTGGACCTGGGGTGACTTTGCCAAGCTCCTGGCGGGTAGCGTCTCATTAACCATACAAACAAAAAAGTACTTAAAAGAATGTCCTTCCACACACCCATCCATTATTTTTAATGAAAACTCTTCTAATCACCTGCATGACTGCAGTAACTCTTAAGCATAAAAAGTAGAGTTACAATGTTATGCATTGTGCATTATTTTTAATGGGGTGGGGGAAAACTCTTTGAAAAAAACAATACATGGGGTGGAAAAAAAAAAAAAAAAAAAAAAAAAAAAAATAGAAAAAAAATAAAAAAAAAAAAAACAAAAAAAAAATAATAAAAGAAAAAAGGGAAAAAAAATAAAAAAAAAGAAAAAAAAAAAAAAAAAAAAAAAAATAATAAGGAAAACAAAAAAAAAAAAAAAAAAAAAACAAAAAAAAAACAAAAAAAAAAAAAAAAAAAAAAAAAAGTAAAAAAATGCCTTAAAGATTGTATCATCTATTTATTTTATAAAACTCATATGCCGGTTACCCATACTAATAGAAAAGAATAAATAAGAAAGACACAGAGTTTATCGATTTTATATTTAAATCTTTGAAAACGATGCAACAATATGACTATACGTTATACAAAAGTTATTAAAAGTTATGCCTCCTTTAAATAACTTTTTACGGTTAGAGTCCCCTTGCTATGGAAATTATAATGAAAAAATGGGAAAATTAGATAATTTCAGTGAAGCCATCCGATTTCACACTAAAAAAATATTCACATAGGTTGGTCTGCGCTGGAATGCAGGAAAGACGTGTAGAAAATTTCTCTCAATCTGGATGGGGCGTTCGCGAGAACGCATAAAGGACATACGGGAGGGGAGATTGCCTTTTATATATAAGACTAGATTACCCGGCCCGGCTTCGGCGGCCAGGCCCTGGCGGGGATCTATCTATCTATCTATCGATCTATCTATCTATTTCTATCTATCTAATCTATCTATCTATGCTATCTATCAAAAAATAAAAGAAAAAAAAAAAAAAATATCTATCTTCCATCCATCCATCCATTCTATCTATCTTCTCTCTATCTATCTTCTATCTATCTATCTATCTCTCTGTCCTATCTCTCTGTCTGTCTGTCTGTCTGGGGGACACCGGCTTTTGCCCAGCCCCTTGGTGGGGATCATCTGCATATTAATCATATAAGTAGTTATATAAGCTCCCGATGCCGGAGGAAGACCCCCGTTCCCGAAAACTATCTGGTCTGTCTGTCTAATCTGTCTGTCTTTTGTCGATTCCCGGCCCTGGGGGGGAGCGTTTTTCACCCCACAGTCCCTGGTGGGGAGCCTCCCATTTATTTAATTCATATAAGTATTCATATAAGCTCCCAGTTGCCCGACTATCTGTGTGCCTGTCCTCTCTGTCTTCCGAGCCCGGCCCGACTTCGCCCAAGCCCTCGTGGAGGAGCCATCTCATATATAAATTCATATAAGTATCATATAAGCTCCCGTGTCCCGAAACTAGTCTATCTATCTATCTATCTATCTATTCTATCTATCTATCTATCCTATCTATCTATCTATCTATCTAAATCTAATTCTATCTAATTAATCTATCTAATCTATCTATCAATCTATCTATCTATCTATCTATCTGTCTATCTATCTATCTATCTATCTATCTATCTATCTATCTATAGCTGGTGTAGACCGGCTAACAGACAAGATAAGGCAGGTTGGCTGTTAATCATAGCGTTATAAATGGCAACCGTACATATTGGTATCACCGACACCATGAACAACCAACAAATCACAGGGTCTTCCCTCAACTACTGGCACTCGCTTGAACGGCTTACGTCAGCACTTTTCCTAACACTCATCGCAATTTTTTCTTTACTCCTCCATCATATCACCAAGTTATGGACAACGACAGCGCCGGTCTGCTGACTAAATACACATTTTGACAGAAGTTCTGTTCTCAAAATCATGATAACGAAGGAATTTTCATCACATTTCAAATCACGTGTAATACAGTCATCATTTCACTTCAAACAGGCTGGTGCACCAAAAAGAGTCGTTATATTAAGAATCAATACTTTGTCTACATTGGGCGACCAGTTTTTCCCCCTCGCCAATGAATATCCACATATCCTGAACGGACAATACCATACATCCAATACGGGATCGCCGGGACACTTTTAGCCTACTCCTGAAACTCAAAGCCAGACGACATACCTCCCGTCAACATCAAGTACCCAATAGGAAAGGAAGTTTGCAGCCACTCATAACCACTTCTGCAACCTGAAATCCAGCCAATGGGACCTACCACTACAACACAATGTCTTTAAATTTTTACTTTCACACAGTGAGTAATAATTACGAAGATTTTTTCCTATTCTCCCCAGAAAGGAACCAACTCTCAGCAACAACGATGTGCCACACAACTCTGTTAGCCACCAGCCAGAGGCCTCTAGTTGGTAGTCATTACATACCCATGAGACAGTCATCAGTACCCATTTTAATTGTAACCCAGAATGTTTGCACCTCATCACCGGTATAGCCCAGCGTAAACCTTCGTCAAGCCTTAATAATGTCGCTATACCAACACCAACACAACCTGGTATTTACTAGCAACTTAGCACAAAGCTACACCGTATCTCGGTACAAGAAAGAGCCTCTCCTTGAACGTTTATCTGCATATTTGGTTACTACTTGGTCTAGTAACGTATTAGGTTATAAGCAACTACAAACATCGACTTGTTTTGACTTTATATTAATGGATAGTACTTAGCTGTATAGCTTTTATAATACTTTTCATTGTGTTTTTACTGTGAGTGAGGGGGTCTTCACTGTTCTTCCTTCTGCTTACTGTTTAACGTTTTATTTCCCGTGTGGGATACTCCGCTTTAAACAGAGACATTGACTTGTATGGTCATTTATTAATTCTTTTGGATAACAGTTGGTTACTTAGCTTGTGAAGTAGTTTTTTTTCAGGTTAATTATTTGTTGTATGTTCTTTAATTCGTTTTGTTCCGTGTTTGCATTATATTCGTTGGTCTAATTAGTTATATCGTTATAATATTGTCATTTACATATCTATTTGTATTACTGATATTTTGTAAGTTAATGTAATTGTGATTTTTTTTTTTTAATGATCTTGTATTTTTGCTTAACTTTGACTAATTTACACTTTCTTCATGGATGAAATGTCTGAGAAGTGGCAACACTGGCTCAATAAGTCAGGAATACGCCTTGGACACTTAAACATTTGCAGCTTATTTAACAAGCTACCAGAGTTATCTTCTATTCTTAATCAAAATTTTCATTTATTCGGCCTTAGTGAAAGTAGACTTAATGATAACATTTCAGATGAGGACATATCTATTAAAGGGTACAAAGTTTTTAGAAGGGATCCCTGTAGGAAACAAGAGACAGGCATAGTAACCTATGTTTCTAATTTACTAAATGCTCACCGTAGGCTAGACTTTGAAACTTGCGAAATAGAATGTATGTGGTTAGAGCTAAAACTTCAAAACCGCACACCCCTGATAATTGGCTACCTTTATCGAAATCCCAGTGCTGGACACGTCTGGTACGAAAACTTCACTACCATGATGGATGTGGTTTTCGCTTCCGGGAAGGAAATTATACTACTCGGAGACTTTAACATTGACACCAACAAATCCAACATAATATGGGGAAATATAATTGCATCATACAATTTCCAACAAATAGTACAACAGGCTACTAGAGTAACAAAGTCATCTTCAACAGTCATAGATCACATTTATGTAACTTGCTCAGACAACATCATAGAATGCGCTGTACCCAATTGTGCAATGAGCAATCACTACCCAATATGCTGCACGTGGTCTAAACAAGGAATTAAAACTCCTAAACATAAACACATAAGTGTAAAATATAGAAGTTACAAACATTTCAACCAAAACGCATTTTTACAGGACTTGCTCAGTTCACCTCTAGACAATGTTTGTCAGCTTCCTGACCCGGATGATGCTCTGGAATTCTGGATGAAAACATTTATTGATGTTTTGATAGACATGTGCCAATCAAGGAAGTTCGGGTAAAACACCACGTCAAGCCACCTTGGATCACCCAGGAAATACTTCAAATTATGAGAGACAGGGATAAAGCACATAAAAAGCGGGATCTCAGCGCATACCGTACTCTTAGAAACAAAGTTCAATATACCATACGACTGGAAAAGAAAAATTACTTTAAGAACTTAGTAATGGATAAAACAAATAGTAAGGATATATGGAAGGCAATTAACACCTTGACAAACAAGTGTAACTTCCGAAATTCTTTACCATCAAATCATATTACATGCGACCAATTCAGTAATTTTTTTCAAACTGACATAGACCAGTTGAAGGCTTCAATACCTAATTCTCCTTGCAACTTATCTTTACTGTCATCGTTTTGCGAGAATAGATGCTCCGGCGATATTCTTTCCGACATACCGCTAATGACAATCACTGAGGTATTCACTTACCTCAGTAACCTAAAAAACACAACCTCATCTGGGTTAGATGGAATCAGCAAACCGGATTCTCCGTTGTGCTGCGCCAGTGATCTGTATATCACTATCCTATGTATATAATCAGTGTCTCACCAAAGGCCACTTTCCATCAGCTCTCAAATCGCTAAAGTGTACCCTCTTCTTAAATCTGGTTCATTGGACAATGATCTCCCGAACAATTACAGATCCATTTCCTTACTATCATCACTATCTAAGCCACTAGAAAAACACATCCATAAGTAACATTACAGTATTTAGTTCGCAACAAGCTTATTGTTGACAACCAATCAGGATTTCGACCAAAATATTCTTGCCATACGGCCCTAACAAACATGATAGAAATTGGCACCAGAATATAAACAACAACAGTCTATGTGGAACTGTGTTTATTGATTTCAAGAAAGCATTGATATGATAGACCATGTTATTTTAATTAAAAAACTTCAGACAATGAAAATTGGCCCTAATGTAGTCACTCTAATATCATCTTTTCTATCAAACAGAAAGCAAGTAGTATCACATAATAAATGTCTGTCTCATACCACTACCTTCAATATTGGAGTACCGCAAGGCTCTATTCTTGGCCCTCTATTGTTTGCCATATATATTAACGATCTACCTTTACATCTTTCGTCGTCCTGCGATCTATTTGCAGACGACTGTACAGTGTACACAAATGCTGAAAACTGTATTTTATTGGAGTCGTCTTTACAACAAGAATTAAATAATGTAGTTAGGTGGAGCTATTCAAACCGTATGCAAATTAACATCACTAAAACAAAATCAATGTTACTAACAACCAGACAAAGACTTCAAACTCTAAGCTCACACACATCACTTCAACTTCACATCGATAACATGCCAGTAGAAAGTGTAATTGAGCACAAAACATTAGGCATAATCATTGATAGAAACCTAACCTTTAATTCCCACGTTCAAGCGCTTATTAAACAAACAGCGAAAAAAGTCTACCAACTCGCCAAAATTAAAAACTTCCTTGATGAGGAAACAAGGAAACTATTCTATACTTCTCATATACAGACCCACTTTGACTACTGCTCTACAATCTGGGACGGTTGTTCTAATTCAAACACCAAGCGACTTTACTCACTCCAGAAACGGGCCATGAGTCTAATTTATAACAAACATTTATCTGACAATCCTAGCCTGTATAAACGCCTTCAGTTACTACCACTCCGCAAACGCCTGCTTTTCAATAAAGCTAAACTAATTCACAAAATCCTGCATCGGAATGCCCCAAATTACCTTTGGCCATTGTTTAAATATAATGCTAGACACAGTAAACGTTTAAATATATTACACATTCCGAAGCCTAGGATTGACTTATACAAAACAAGCTTAACGTACTCTGCAGCTCAGCTGTGGAACAATCTTCCACAAGAAATCAAAGACATCACCAATCCCTATTCATATAATCGCAAATTACTCGAACACTATCTCAGTACGGATTATCTTCCCCCTTAATAATAGAGATAATAATAATAATAACAAAACCCTAGTATAACAGCCAGTCCCCTTTTGGTAGGCCAGTATATTCCACATGGCTAATAACAAGTGTCAGACCATTATCTAATTTTACTGTGTCGTGTAGTTTTGATGTTCGCATTTTGCCCATGCCTTTATAATGCATATCTTTTTTATTGTTGCTGTTCTCTGTTAGCCTTGAATGATGTGTGAATGAAATAATGTATGAAAGAGAGTGAGAGAAGGGCAGAATGTTAGACGGGCCTGCGTGCCCAATTCTTAACCCTTTGAAAATAAAGTTTGTTCGTTCGTTCGTTCTATCTATCTATCTATCTATCTATCTATCTATCTATCTATCTATCTATCTATCTATCTATCTATCTATCTATCTATCTATCTATCTATCTATCTATCTAGTCTATCTATCTATCTATCTATCTGATCTATCTATCGATCTGTCTGTCTAGTATGTTCGGCCCGTTCCCGTTAAAAATATAGATAGAATAGAAGAATAAGGATAGATTGATAGTAGAAAATATGAGTGGAAGAGATCTATCTAAAGTAAACTTACCAAGATAATCACGAACAGCCAATAAATGGTGGGCGGTGGGTTGACTGCAGATTACTGCAAACGATATGCAACTAACTTTCTCTCACAAAAAATTACTTTTTTTTAACTAACGAAAATCGCAGGCCCGTCCTACATTCTGCCCTTCTTCTCTATTTCCTATCACTACATTCTTTCATTCAACATCTCTTATGAAGCAATTCTTTGACAACAAAAATACCCAATGTGGGTGTAACGCGCCATACTTATGAGAATGATTTTATAAAAAATAATTAATGTGCTGTTGAAGAAAAATAAAAAGATGAGTTAGAAAATTTCACTATTTAAATAGATGCATTACTTTTATGAAAACTATGAAAATGCCTTAAAGATTATATCACTTATTTATTATAACTCATATGCCTGTAAATAACTGTAGACAAAGAGTTTATAAATCTTTGAAAAACAATGCAACAATCTATATATAAAATAATAGCAATGTTATTAAAAGTTATACCCCTTGAAATAACTTTTCTTATGTTAAGTCCCCTTGCTATATAGAAATGATAATGCAAATTTAAATTATTAAATTTTAGTAAGTAAAATAGCTTGTAGTAAGTACAAAACTATGACAGTCGGTTTGCAGGGAAATGAAAAGAAGACGTGTAGAAAATTTCATCTCAATCGGATGGACCGTTCGCGAACGCATAAAGAATGGACCATACATACATACATACATACATACATACATACATACATACATACATACATACATACAATACATACATACATACATACATACATACATACATACATACATACATACATACATACATACATACATACATACATACATACATACATACATACATACATACATACATACCATACATACATACATACCATACATACATACATACATACATACATACATACATACATACATACATACATACATACATACATACATACATACATACATACATACATACATACATACATACATACATACATACATACATACATACATACATACATACATACATACATACATACATACATACTACATACATACATACATACATACATACATACATACATACATACATACATACATACATA
>JACEFZ010013930.1:915000-986971 GCA_014155875.1 Cepaea nemoralis | reverse complement strand
TCTGGAATATCAGTTAATGAAACCTCATGTTAACTTGTAAATATAGTTTGTACATGTTTGAATAAAACAGCATATTATTACTATTAAAGTGGGTATATTTTAAGTATTCAGAATAAGTAATTTTAACATATTAAGGCATTTAATATTAGGCTTTATCACATCTTAAACTAACAAAACTGATATTCAGACAACCTATTCAAACATCTTTGTTCTTATATATTAAACATATGGTGAAAAACAGAGCTCTATCAAGCTCATCCTGATACATGAAAGTAAATCATCGACAATTAGCAGATTATTGAGGAATTATGTGGAAACTGCAGATATGTGGTTTCATAGAGGAATGATGAGAACCACTTGAGCAGATAAAAAACATAATGAAGATATATTGAAAAAAGTAACTCATGAGAAGACAGTCCACATTCTTTGAGCACATTATGAGAAGATGGAAAGCTTGAGTACGTCATGAACAAAGGGAGAGCTGGAGAGGGAGAGCTGGAGAGGGAAAGCTTGAGTACGTCATGACAAAGGGAGAGCTGGAGAGGGAAAGCTTGAGTACGTCATGGCAAAGGGAGAGCTGGAGAGGGAGAGCTGGAGAGGGAGAGCTGGAGAGGGAGAACTGGAGAGGGAAAGCTTGAGTCATCATTCTCATTGGCACCTTGCCGTCTTGACAGACGATAGTTTGTGCTTTAAAAAGGCATAATAACTTTTAACTATGGCGATAGCGAGTGTGACTGATAAGGCCAATTTGCGCTGTAAATGTCCGTTCACAGTGGGTGCATGTGAACACGTGGTCATTTCCACCATCATGCACCATCTTACGTCTCAAACGCTTGGTGTGTGACTTTTTCTGCAATAATTTTCTCCTTTGACTTTATTCCATTTCTGATATTTGCCCTCCATGCAACACGTTCAGCGGCGACTTGCTCCCAATGTGCATTATCAATGCCTGTATCAATCATGTCCCGCTTACACACATCTTTGTATCGTAGTAGAGGCCGACCCTGAGATCTCTTACCCATCTGTAATTCACCAAAAAAGATATCCTTTGGTATTCTACCATCATCCATCCTCCTAAGATGTCCTATCCATCTAAGTCTACGAAGACTGAGCATGGAATAAACTGTCACACAACCTGATCTTTCCAATACTTCAGTATTTGTGATTTTGTCTTGCCACTTAATACCAAGAATTCTTCGCAGACACCGCATATGAAAGCTGTTTAAATTGTTCTCTTGGTGTGAGTAAGTTGTCCAGGTTTCACTGCCATAGAGAAGAGTACTAAGGACACAGGCTTGATAGACAAGGACTTTTGTTTTGGCAGTAAGCTTCCTGTTCTCCCAGACTCTTTTTCTTAACCTGTTCATTGTTGTTGCTGCCTTACCAATCCGGATGTTGATTTCCTGATCTAGGGATAATTTGCTATTTACCACTGATCCTAGATATGTAAAATGGTCTACTATCTCTAGTTCGGCGTCGTCAATAAAGATTGATGGTACCCCATGTGCACCTTGTGACATAATCTGTGTCTTCTTTTTGCTAATTGTTAAACCAAATTAAGAACAAGCATTGGAGAATGCAGATAGTAGACATTGCAATTCTTCCTCAGAATGGGTCGTAACTGCAGCATCATCTGCAAAAAGCAACTCTCTGATCAGTACCCTCCTAATTTTGGTCTTAGCCTTCAATCTCTGAGCATTGTAGAGGCCGCCATCTGAGCGTGAGTGAATGTATATACCACCATCCTGATCACGAAATGCATATTTCAGTAGAAGTGAAAAGTATATTCCAAAGAGGGTGGGAGCTAGTACACAACCTTGCTTAACTCCACTCTTGATTTCAAATTCTTCAGAAGTTGCACCATCAAACTTGATTATACCCTTCATGCCTGTGTGGAACGATTCCACAATGGACAGAAGAGTTGGTGGGCAGCCAATCTTCTTTAGTGCCTTGAACAGACCCTCACGACTGACCAAATCAAATGCCTTTGTGAGGTCGATGAAGGCAATAAACAGTGGTTGATTCTGTTCACGGCATTTTTCTTGCATTTGTCGCAATGAGAATATCATATCAGTGGTAGACCGGTTCTGTCGAAAGCCACACTGTGATTCAGGGTAGACTTGATCTCCTAGGACTTGAAGTCTGCGCAGAACAATTCTGGCAAATACTTTTCCAACAATACATAGAAGTGAGATACCCCTATAGTTGTTGCAGTCGCTCCGATCGCCCTTGTTCTTGTACAGTGTTATGATGCTTGAATCTTTGAAATCCTGTGGGACTTGTCCTTCACGCCAGCATAGCTCTATTAGCTGGTGGATCTGTAGAGCGAGTGTGTCTTGCCCACTCCTGATAACCTCTATTGGAATCCCATCCTTACCTGGAGCCTTGCCAGATGCAAGTTCATTTATAGCACACTTAACTTCTGTTATGGTGGGAAGTGTGTCCAGGTGGTCAAGAGTTGGTAGAGCCTCTATGGCGTTAAGGGCATCATCCGCTAGTTTGGTCTCACTTGAGTAAAGCTCCAAATAGTGCTCTACCCATCTGTCCATCTGCTGTTTCTTATCAGTGATGGAAAGCTTGAGTACGTCATGGCAAAGGGAGAGCTGGAGAGGGAGAGCTGGAGAGGGAAAGCTTGAGTACGTCATGACAAAGGGAGAGCTGGAGAGGGAGAGCTGGAGAGGGAAAGCTTGAGTACGTCATGACAAAGGGAGAGCTGGAGAGGGAAAGCTTGAGTACGTCATGACAAAGGGAGAGCTGGAGAGGGAGAGCTTGAGTACGTCATGGCAAAGGGAGAGCTGGAGAGGGAAAGCTTGAGTACGTCATGACAAAGGGAGAGCTGGAGAGGGAAAGCTTGAGTACGTCATGACAAAGGGAGAGCTGGAGAGGGAAAGCTTGAGTACGTCATGACAAAGGGAGAGCTGGAGAGGGAAAGCTTGAGTACGTCATGACAAAGGGAGAGCTGGAGAGGGAGAGCTGGAGAGGGAAAGCTTGAGTACGTCATGACAAAGGGAGAGCTGGAGAGGGAGAGCTTGAGTACGTCATGGCAAAGGGAGAGCTGGAGAGGGAGAGCTTGAGTACGTCATGTCAAAGGGAGAGCTGGAGAGGGAGAGCTTGAGTACGTCATGACAAAGGGAGAGCTGGAGAGGGAGAGCTTGAGTACGTCATGACAAAGGGAGAGCTGGAGAGGGAGAGCTTGAGTACGTCATGACAAAGGGAGAGCTGGAGAGGGAAAGCTTGAGTACGTCATGACAAAGGGAGAGCTGGAGAGGGAGAGCTTGAGTACGTCATGACAAAGGGAGAGCTGGAGAGGGAAAGCTTGAGTACGTCATGACAAAGGGAGAGCTGGAGAGGGAAAGCTTGAGTACGTCATGACAAAGGGAGAGCTGGAGAGGGAGAGCTTGAGTACGTCATGACAAAGGGAGAGCTGGAGAGGGAGAGCTTGAGTACGTCATGACAAAGGGAGAGCTGGAGAGGGAGAGCTTGAGTACGTCATGACAAAGGGAGAGCTGGAGAGGGAGAGCTTGAGTACGTCATGACAAAGGGAGAGCTGGAGAGGGAGAGCTTGAGTACGTCATGACAAAGGGAGAGCTGGAGAGGGAGAGCTTGAGTACGTCATGACAAAGGCAGAGCTGGAGAGGGAGAGCTTGAGTACGTCATGACAAAGGGAGAGCTTGAGTACGTCATGACAAAGGGAGAGCTGGAGAGGGAGAGCGTCAAGTTGAGTCCGAGCAAGAGGAAAACGAGAGAAGGTGCTAGACAGTTGGGCATAGAGAAACATCAATATTAATCATTATTGACAGTACATGACTGGATTATAAGAAGATTGAAACATACTTGATTAATCTGAGCCAGGGAGGGACCCTAATATAACTTTTTCCCAAGAAGGTAACCCAGCCAACAAACGCCTGAAGAAGTCGGATTTGTCGGCCAAAAGGTTCAAATATCGCAGCTCTGCTGTAAACAGGCACAATGCATTTACATCTAAAACAACATTCCGGACGAACGCAGAAGAAGATATAACTTCTCCGTGAGGATGAACGGGGTAGGGCTAATGATAGAATGGTATACTTGATTAAACATTTACAGTTAAAAAATTAGTTGCATATCTTTTACATTACGTAGCAGTCAACCCCATCATTTATTGGCTGTTTGTGATTTCTTGGCAAGTTTACATTCAGTAGTTTGCCATTGCTTTCTGAACAACCGGCACTCATACCATTTTATAAAAGCCAACGTAAGGCGGTATGCTGCTAAATCACTCGCAGCTGTGTTTCACACGTGGTAAGCGGGATTACATGTTAGGCAATTACTTATTTTACAAATAATCGAGAATATTTTGTTTTTGATGCTAGCCCGCTTTGAACTCGAGCAAACCCATACATATGCTACTACTACTTCTGGATTAATTTTAGTGTGTGGATTAGCTTTCCCTATTGCCAGTGTCCCTCATGATCAGGCAAACCTTCTCTGACTTCAGAGGTGCTCTCAAGAATAAATTCCTGCGAACAAAAAGACTTCAAGAATATAATCCTCCGGTAAATGTGGAGTGTTCTTCAACAGTATATCCCAACATTTGCAAAGTGGATGATTACAGAAAGTTAGTTCACATAATTTTGAATAAACTGTATAATGAGAAAAAGATTAGCAGTTTTAATGTAGTCAGCAAAATGATATAAGGCAATTTTAAAACCATGAATATTGCAATAAGGGGTAATATATTGTAAAATGCAGGCAAAACCAATACATTGCTTGAAAATCATATACACAGCCTATATATATAAAACATAACATTGTAATAGTGCATATTTAAAGTATATACATGAAAATTAAATAAATATATCTTCAACTGGTCTATTGCAAGATATAAAAAATGTTAGTAGCGTCAGGAAAATCATTGTAAATATGGTGATTGCATGAATATGTAATATGTATGTTAAAATGTCACAATTAAAAGCACATAATAGGGATTTGTTATATTGAAATGTAATTTATTATAAATTATACTAAATCATGACCTAATTTTGCTGAGCAAATTCTTATTCTCATAAATGGGAGAGGAGGTGTTCATGGGAAAGTGGTTGCGCCATCTGCTTCACTCCCTGAAAATTGTGGGTTCATAGTGAGACTGCATTGTTTAGATTGTGGGCGCAATGTTTTTCCTGAACTCTCCTGGGGGTCGTTGCTTTAGCTACAGAATTTGTGCTTTGTGTGATGCTATTGGCTTTCTATTCTGCAGAGAGAGACTGGGTCAGATGGGGTATAACTCAGTGCAGTGAAGTTTATCCTTGTGCCCTTAACCTCATACATATTCTGGTCATCGTCATCAAGTGCCATACCGGCTGGCGTAGGCATTTGTGACTCTCCACAGATCTTGGTCCTTGGTGATGTGGATCAACTCTGCTGCTGATATTCCTCCATGCCACCCTCTAAATCCATCCACAATAATTTCTATTGGTCTGCCTCTGCCTCTCTTCCCCTAGATCTTTCCAGCTGTCATGATGTTCTCCAGTGCCTCTATTCTCATCACATGACCAAAGAAAGCTGTTCGTTTCTGGTACATAACCAATTCCTTCCAAGCCGTCCTATTCTTAGCTATCTCATGCAGCTACATCCATGCCTTGCCCACATTTGTAATGTCATTATCTCATACGTATTCTGGTGGATAACCAATTCCTTCCAAGCCGTCCTATTCCTAACTATCTCATGCAGGTCCACCCATGCCTTGCCCACATTTGTAATGTAATTATCTCATACGTATTCTGGTGCATAACCAATTCCTTCCAAGCCATCCTATTCTTAGCTATCTCATGCAGGTCCACCCATGCCTTGCCCACATTTGTAATGTCTGCCCCTACTTTTCTTCTCTGTCTGTTTGTGGATCTTCTTCTATTTCTTGTGCTTTGTGGATTTCAGACAAAGGCATTTCTAGTTATACTATTCTCTGGTTTTCTCAGTGTATGTCTTGTCCAGCATCAATGTGTTTTCTTCACCTCTTGATTCACTTATATTTGTCCAGCTGTTTTGTTTGTTTAGTAGTGGTAAATTATCAAAATATTTCTTAACAAAAAGGTTAAATAAAAACAGCTACTCTCAGAGTGACAGCAAACAGTTTGTCACAAGAAATTATGAGAATGACAGTAATAGTTTGTCACAACTGACAGTAGTAGTTTGCCACAAGAAAGTATACAGTGCATAGACAATGAATAATATGTTTGGTCTTTTTGCAAGCAGAAAGGTTCTCCAAGAACTGTAAATAGTTGATTTATGAGCATTAGAACAATAACAGAAAATGTGAAAATGTATTACTGAGTTTGAGCATGAAACTTAATCAAAGCTGTAGAACATATATATTTAGTTGGAACAAATATGTTTAGTTACTCTTAATGAATACAATTTAACTGTTTTGACTGCAAAATGTGTTTAAAAAATAATAACAAATATAGACCCCAAAAATTCCCATATAGCATTAGCCATTACAGTATAATGAAGGTACTTGCGTGTGCACAGAATAATAGAGCACTTGACTAACACAAGCTTGGGAGACACTCAACTGTAACTGCATAAATGTGTGACAAATGGAAGCTCAATGACATCGAGTTCAGTATTTACCAGCAACATTTAGTAAAACACCATGCCACATCTATATATCTGTCCCATTAGAAATGCATGTATATTTCCTCACTGTGGTAAATCTGATACTACTCAGGTGTTTAGCAGGTGAGGTTTCTTGAATCATAGTCTTTTGAGTGTTTTCCTTCTAATAATACCAAAGGACATTTTGTAACAACTACTATTATGTTACCATGGTAACGTAAGTCCTTTTTCGGGACGTTGCAATCAACCCCAACCCTGATTTTCTAGACAAGTTTACATTAAGTAGTTATCCATTGCTTTCTGGACAAGAAACTGACAAGTGTAAGGGTTGATCCCACCATCAGCACACCGGAAGTTTCAGAGCTGGAGCGCTCGTATCCTTTTGGGCATGTCAACTGCTGTTACCATGATAGACAATTTAAATTACTGGAGGAATATATGTGTTGTGTATTATTATTTATTTTGTATTACTTCTGCAGTATGTACCTGATGAGATGCAGTGAAATATTCCAGGCAATAAATTGTGATAACTAGTATTTGTAATATTATTATTCTAACTACTGTCGTGTTTATTATTCAGTAATGTGTTTTTTTTTAATGTCTTGGCACATCTTGTGACTGTGAATATTGGCTACATGCAGTCATTTTTTTATAGGACCAGCTTCAGCCAGATAAACAGTTGAGATGAGCATGTTTTTATTCCGTGGTTAATCTGATTTAGAATCATTTATCAACTTTGTCAGTGAAAATGGATACCATTAGGTGTTATTATTATTTTATACAGCATTAACTTCTGTGAATATTTTCATTTCTGAGAGTTTGGACATGTTTTAGTTGCTAAGTCTAACAAATGTGAAGTAGTATTCTCATATGAACATGTTTCAGTTATGTCTAAGAAATATGAAGCAGTATTCTCATATGACATAGAACAATTAGTATAATGGGTCACATCACAAAGATCTTGTTATGAATTATCATGCAAAGAGCGAGGAAGAAAATACAACCTGAAATAGGGTAGGAACAATGTGGGTTTGTAGAAGGAAAGGGTACAGTAAATGCTGTGTATATGCTGCGAACAGTTATTGAACGTGCTATAGAAGTAAACAAGGATATACATCTTTGCTTTATTGACTACACAAAGGCTTTTGATAGAGTTAGACATGTCAACATGGTGGAAATGCTTGCAGATCTACAAATTGATGGGAAAGACATTAGACTTATAAAAAACATATATTGGAAACAACAAGCTGCCATAAGGATTGATAATGAAGTGGGACCATATCAACCTATTAAGAGAGGTGTTAGGCAGGGATATGTAATGTCTCCAGATATTTCTTCCCTATACAGTGAAAATATTTTCAGAAATGTAGAAGACATAAATGGAATCAGCATTGGAGGAAGAAACATAAATAACATTAGATATGCAGATGATACAGTATTGATTGCTGACAATGCACAGGATCTGCAACAATTAGTAGACGCAGTTGTTGTCCACAGTGAGCAGCTGGGGTTGGAATTAAAAAGGAAGAAGACACAGGTTATGGTAGTCACTAGGAAGAACGAAGTACCACAATGTAATATACAAGTAAATGGGAATATTCTTCAACAAGTGAATCAGTACAATTATCTCGGAACAGTCATAACATCTGATGGGAGATGCCTTGAAGAGATTAGAACAAGAATCGCCATGGCGAAAGTAGCCTTTAGCAAGATGAAAAACATTCTGACCAATAAAAAGATGTCAATTGAAACGAGAAAAAGAGTCTTGAGGGGGTACATAGAGCCTGTTATTTTGTATGGATGTGAAACTTGGACAATGTGCAGTCAAGCTGAAAAACATCTGATGGCTGCAGAAATGTGGTTTCTGAGGAAAATGCAAAGAATACCATGGACAGATAGAAAAACCAAAGACCAAGTACTACAGGAGACAAATGAAAATCGTAGATTGATTAGAGAAATTTGACGTAGACAGTCAACATTTTTTGGACATGTAATGAGAAGAAATGGACTGGAGAACTTAGTTACAACTGGCAAGATCGAAGGGAACAGACCAAGAGGAAGACCGAGAGGAAAATATCTGGATGGCTTGGCCACATGGCATGGACGAGACATGAACACTGAGCTGATCCACGACTCTGGTGATCGAGTGAAATGGCGAGTCATGACCGCCCACGCTTTCCGGCATGGCACATGATTGATTGATTGATTCTCATATGAACATGTTTCAGTTGTTATACTTAACAAATGTGAAGTAGTTTTCTCATATGAACATGTTTCAATTATCATAACTGACAAATGCAAAGTAGTAATCTTATGTTGAAAATTAATAATTAAGGACAAAAGGAAACAGGCGAATAAACAGGAAAAAGTGTTTAGATTCACTGAAAATATTTACAAAACAGGTTGCAAGTTGTTTGTTGCTATTCACTTTGAACACAGACATTTCTTTTAAATTTGAGAATTAATGACATAAATTTGATTAACAATTATAAGATATTAAAACTAACTGAATAATTTTAACGAGGTTTTACATTTCTATCATGTAAAAATCCACTTCAAATAAGAGTAGTCTTTCTTGGTTTATCGAATTAGCTGTATGATTAGCAAAATTCCACCAAGGGCATAAAGGATAGTGCCAGCAATTGCCAAACCCATTGACCATCCAATATCACCATACATTCCCATTATGTTTTCCATGTTTGAACGTGAGCCAATCAAAGCAAATCCTATGCAGGCAAATAGAACTGAAAAGGAAAACAGATCAAGTAAGTTATTCATACTATGAATATTCACTTCTAATGTCAAAACAATATCTGTGCATGGGTCAGAGAAACATGGAGAATGACAAAACAGTACTACTGGTGTATGGGTCAAAGAAACATGGAGAATGACAAAACAGTACTACTGGTGTATGGGTCAGAGAAACATGGAGAATGACAAAACAGTACTACTGGTGTATGGGTCAGAGAAACATGGAGAATGACAAAACAGTACCGGTGTATGGGTCAGAGAAACGTAGAGAATGACAAAACAGTACCGGTGTATGGGTCAGAGAAACGTAGAGAATGACAAAACAGTACCAGTGTATGAGTCAGAGAAACATGGAGAATGACAAAACAGTACCAGTGTATGGGTCAGAGAAACGTAGAGAATGACAAAACAGTACCGGTGTATGAGTCAGAGAAACATTGAGAATAACAATACAGAACTACGAGTGTATGGGTCAGAGAAACATGGAGAATAACAAAACAGTACTACTGGGGTATGGGTCAGGGAAACATGGAGAATGACAAAACAGTACCGGAGTATGGGTCAGGGAAACATGGAGAATGACAAAACAGTACCGGTGTATGGGCCAGGGAAACATAGAGAATGACAAAACAGTACCAGTGTATGGGTCAACAAAACATAGAGAGTGACAAAACAGTACCGGTGTATGAGTCAGAGAAACATGGAGAATAAAAAAATAGTGCTACTGGTGTATGGGTCAAAGAAACATGGAGAATGACAAAACAGTACTACTGGTGTATGGGTCAGAGAAACATAGAGAATGACAAAACAGTACCAGAGTTTGGGTCAGGGAAACATGGAGAATGACAAAACAGTACCGGTGTATGGGTCAGCGAAACATAGAAAGTGACAAAACAGTACTGGTGCATGGGTCAGGGAAATATGGACAATGACAAAACAGTACTACTGGTGTATGGGTCAAAGAAACATGGACAATGACAAAACAGTACTACTGGTGTATGGGTCAAAGAAACATGGAGAATGACAAAACAGTACTACTGGTGTATGGGTCAAAGAAACATGGAGAATGACAAAACAGTACTACTGGTGTATGGGTCAAAGAAACATGGAGAATGACAAAACAGTACCGGTGCATGGGTCAGAGAAACATGGAGAATGACAAAACAGTACCGGTGTATGGGTCAGAGAAACATGGAGAATGACAAAACAATACTGGTGCATGGGTCAGAGAAACATGGAGAATGACAAAACAGTACCGGTGCATGGGTCAGGGAAACGTGGAGAATGACAAAACAGTACAACTAGTGTATGAGTCGGAGAAACATGGAGAATGACAAAAGAGTACTACTGGTGTATGGGTCAGGGAAACATGGAGAATGACAAAACAGTACTACCGGTGTATGGGTCAGGGAAACATGGATAATGACAAAACAGTACCAGTGTATGGGTCATGGAAACGTGGAGAATGACAAAACAGTACCAGCATATGGGTAAGGGAAACATGGAGAATGACAAAACAGTACCGGTGTATGTGTCAGGGAAACAAAGAGAATGACAAAACAGTACTGGTGTATGGGTCAAGGAAACATGGAGACTGACAAAACAGTACCTGTGTATGGGTCAGAGAAACATGGAGAATGACAACACAGTACCGGTGTATGGGTCAGAGAAACATGGAGAATGACAAAGCAGTACGGGTGTATGGGTCAGAGAAACATGGAGAATGACAAAACAGTATTGGTGCATGGGTCAGAGAAACATGGAGAATGTCAAAACAGTCCTGGTGCATGGGTCAGAGAAACATGGAGAATGACAAAACAGTACTAGTGCATGGGTCAGAGAAACATGGAGAATGTCAAAACAGTACCGGTGCATGGGTCAGAGAAACATGGAGAATGACAAAACAGTACAGGTGTATGGGTCTGGGAAACATGGAGAATGACAAAACAGTACTACTGGTGTATGGGTCAGAGAAACATTGCCGTGAAGTAGCGTTGGGCATGGGGGTATGAATCACCAAGGAGACAGTGTGGGTTTTTCATAAAATAAGAAAATCGTATACAGCAGTATCTGAGTATTTAGCAGTGCTTACCTTCAGCAAACGTGAACACAGTTTTATCCAGCCCATTTATAGCTCTTCTTACCCGCGGCAAAAGTTAACGCAGTTTTATCCAGCCCATTTATAGCTCTTCTTACCCGCGGCAAAAGTTAACGCAGTTTTATCCAGCCCATGTATAGCTCTTATTGCCCGCGGCAAAAGTTAACGCAGTTTTATCCAGCCCATTTATAACTTCTTACCCGCGGCAAAAGTTAACGCAGGTTTGTTTTTTTTTTGCCTTCGCCCGCTTTGAACTCAAGTGTAGTCCACACACACTACTTCTAGTTGTGCTGGGCTGAATTTTGCTTGTGGATTAGCTGTACCTATTAACAGTGTCTCTTGCCATCAGGCGAACCTACCCCGACTTCAGAGGTACTTGTAATTAGCGTCCCCAAGTCAAGGACGATAGGTTAACATTTTAGTCCAACTGTCCGGTGTAGTGGTTGAAGCCATTACGGTTCAGTACATTGGATCTTTAAGAACAAGCGTTCTGATCCATTCGGCCATGCTGACTAACGCAGTTTTATCCAGCCCATTTATAACAGTTGAGTCCTTACCCGCGACAACAGTTAACGCAGTTTTATCCAACCCATTTATAGCAATTCTTAACTGCAGCAAGCATTAACGCAGTTTTATCCAGCCTATTTATAACAGTTCTTACTTGCAGCAAACGTTATGGCAGTTGTACCCTGGAGGAAATCCCTTCGTCTGCAGGAATCGGCACACAAATACAGCAGCAGGATTACAACGGCCAGGGTATACCCAATCAACCCTAGGCATTCCATTGCCTGGATTGCGCGGTGGTAGTCTGGAAATAGATAATAATGACAAGTATGGTGTAATATAAGTAAAGTAGAGTATCTGGCTATGCGGTAGCGGACATGTTTCACAATCCGACATACCGGCTACAAATTCAGCTGTAGGTGATTTAGAAATAGACCGCCATGTGTTGATTTTTAACAGAGGTATGAGCGTGGTCATGGTCATGTCAGCCGCCTTTACTTCCCAAGACATGTCCTGGTACCAATTTAAGGCGGGTCGACCTGAGAGCTGAGGTCAGTTTTTAACATTCTGATCTGCCCTAATGCGGAGCGAACCATGGCCACAAGGCTGGTAGGTGAGCGTTTAGTCACTACGCCACAGGGAGCCCTCTGATGTCATATATTGCACATTTGTGTCTGTCACACAATACAATCATGGTGACGAGTGTGCTTATCTGCCTAGATATTGGGTCCATCCAACTAGTACAGTACTGGGTCCACCCAACTAGTACAGAACTGGGTCCACCTAAATAGTACAACACTGGGTCCACCGAACAACTAGTATAGCACTGGGTCCACCTAACTAGTACAACACTGGGTCTACCAAACAACTAGTATAACACTGGGTCCACCGAACAACTAGTATAGCACTGGGTCCACTGAACAACTAGTATAGCACTGGGTCCACCCAACTAGTACAGTACTGGGTCCACCTAACTAGTACAACACTGGGTCCACCCAACTAGTACAGCACTGGGTCCACCGAACAACTAGTACAACACTGGGTCCACCGAACAACTAGTATAGCACTGGGTCCAACCAACAACTAGTATAGCACTGGGTCCACCCAACAACTAGTACAGCACTGGGTCCACCTAACTAGTACAGCACTGGGCTCACCCTAGTACAGCACTGTGGCCCACCCAACTACTAGTACAGCACTAGGTCCACCCAACAACTAGTAAAGCACTGGGTCCACCCAGGAACTAGTACAGTACTGGGTTCACCCAATTAATACAGCACTGGGCCCACTCTAGTACATCACTGGATCCACCCAACTAGTACAGTACTGGGTCCACCCAATTAGTACAGCAGTGGATCCACCCAACTAGTACAGTACTAGTCCATCCAACTAGTACAGTACTGGGTCCACCCAACTAATACAGTACTGGGCCCACTCTAGTACAGCACTGGATCCACCCAACTAGTACAGCACTGGGGCAACCCTACTAGTACAGTACTGGATCCACCCAACTAGTACAGTACTGGATCCACCCAACTAGTACAGTACTGGATCCACCCAACTAGTACAGTACTGGATCCACTCTAGTACAGCACTGAATCCATCCAAATATTACAGTACTGGGTCCACCCAACTAGTACAGCACTGGGCCCACTCTAGTGCAGCACTGGATCCACCCAACTAGTACAGCACTAGGGGGCCATCATAGTACAGCACTGGATCCACCCACTAGTACACTAGGTCCATTCAACTAGTACAGCACTGGGTCCCCTCAACTAGTACAGAGCGGAGTCTCCTCAACTATTACAGCACAGGGACCACCCAATTAGTACAGACTGAGTCCACTCAACAACTAGTTCAGCACTGGGTCCACCCAACAACTAGTACAGTACTGGGTCTACCCAACGAGTACAGCACTGGGCCTACCCTAGTACTGCACTGGTTCCACCCAAATAGAACCGCACTGGGTCCGCGCAACTATTAGAGCAATGGGGTCATCCCAGTCTCATTACAATGTGTACCAGACACTTATTTGGTAGGAACAGGTGGTGAGAAAGGGAACTGGGCGCACCACCTCAATATCTCGGGGTCTAGAATATCTGAAAGCGTTGGGGTATTCATTAGGAGCTTACGCTGACAATGGCATACGCGAGATCAGTTTAGGGTTCGTTGTTTGCACGCACAATTCGTGACTACGGGAAGGATAGACTGGCCACATATTCCTTCATGAACTCAGGCCTTTATAACATTTGATTGTCCTAGCAGTTCATGAACTCAGGCCTTTACAAAATTTGACGGCCCTAGCACTTCATGAACTCAGGTCTTTACAACATTTGACGGTCCTAGCACTTCATGAACTCAGGCCTTTACCAAATTTGACGGTCCTAGCAGTTCATGAACTCAGGCCTTTACAACATTTGACGGTCCTAGCAGTTCATGAACTCAAGCCTTTACAAAATTTGATTGTCCTAGCAGTTCATGAACTCAGGCCTTTACAACATTTGATTTTCCTAGCACTTCATAAACTCAGGCCTTTACAACATGTTGACGGTTCTAGCACTTCATGAACTCAGGCCTTTACAACAGTTGACGGTTCTAGCACTTCATGAACTCAGGCCTTTACAACATTTGATTGTCCCAGCACTTCATGAACTCAGGCCTTTACAACATTTGACGGTTCTAGCACTTCATGAACTCAGGCCTTTACAACATTTGACGGTCCTAGCAGTTCATGAACTCAGGCCTTTACAACATTTGACGGCCCTAGCACTTCATGAACTCAGGCCTTTACAACATTTGACGGTCCTAGCACTTCATGAACTCAGGCCTTTACAACATTTGATTGTCCCAGCACTTCATGAACTCAGGCCTTTACAACATTTGACGGTTCTAGCACTTCATGAACTCAGGCCTTTACAACATTTGACGGCCCTAGCACTTCATGAACTCAGGCCTTTACAACATTTGACGGTCCTAGCAGTTCATGAACTCAGGCCTTTACAACATTTGATTGTCCCAGCACTTCATAAACTCAGGCCTTTACAACATTTGACGGCCCTAGCACTTCATGAACTCAGGCCTTTACAACATTTGATGGTCCTAGCAGTTCATGAACTCAGGCCTTTACAACATTTGATTGTCCCAGCACTTCATGAACTCAGGCCTTTACAACATTTGACGGTTCTAGCACTTCATGAACTCAGGCCTTTACAACATTTGACGGTCCTAGCAGTTCATGAACTCAGGCCTTTACAACATTTGACGGTCCTAGCACTTCATGAACTCAGGCCTTTACAACATTTGACGGTTCTAGCACTTCATGAACTCAGGCCTTTACAACATTTGATTGTCCCAGCACTTCATGAACTCAGGCCTTTACAACATTTGACGGTTCTAGCACTTCATGAACTCAGGCCTTTACAACATTTGACGGTTCTAGCACTTCATGAACTCAGGCCTTTACAACATTTGATTGTCCCAGCACTTCATGAACTCAGACCTTTACAACATTTGACGGTTCTAGCACTTCATGAACTCAGGCCTTTACAACATTTGACGGCCCTAGCACTTCATGAACTCGGGTCTTTACAACATTTGACGGTCCTAGCAGTTCATGAACTCAGGCCTTTACAACATTTGATTGTCCCAGCACTTCATGAACTCAGGTCTTTACAACATTTGACGGCCCTAGCACTTCATGAACTCAGGCCTTTACAACATTTGACGGTCCTAGCAGTTCATGAACTCAGGCCTTTACAACATTTGATGGTCCTAGCAGTTCATGAACTCAAGCCTTTACAAAATTTGATTGTCCTAGCAGTTCATGAACTCGGGCCTTTACAACATTTGATTGTCCCAGCACTTCATGAACTCAGGCCTTTACAACATTTTGACGGTTCTAGCACTTCATGAACTCAGGCCTTTACAACAGTTGACGGTTCTAGCACTTCATGAACTCAGGCCTTTACAACATTTGATTGTCCCAGCACTTCATGAACTCAGGCCTTTACAACATTTGACGGTTCTAGCACTTCATGAACTCAGGCCTTTACAACATTTGACGGTTCTAGCACTTCATGAACTCAGGCCTTTACAACATTTGACGGTTCTAGCACTTCATGAACTCAGGCCTTTACAACATTTGACGGTTCTAGCACTTCATGAACTCAGGCCTTTACAACATTTGACTTCTAGCACTTTATATATGCCCGCAGCAGGTTTGTGCTACAGAACTCGTCGTAGTTGTTGTTGTTGTTGTTGTTGTTGTTGTTGTTGTTGTTGTTGTTGTTGTTGTTGTTGTTGTTGTTGTTGTTGTTGTTTTAGAATACCTACAATCCTAAAACGTCAACACACTGCCATATTGTGGCAGAGGCGTACTGGCTGAGCTCTTGCTTGTTGGCACAGTGGTCATTGGTTTGAACCGCGTCAGGGCGGATTCAATTTTTTTTAAATTTATTTACCTAAGCTGTCTTTATCAATGAATGTAAGAAAGACAGTGCTGAAATGGTATATAGAACCCGTTTTGCTGTATGGCAGTGAATCTTGGAATGTAAATGAACAAATTAGGAAGAGCTTGGAAGCAACAGAGATGTGGTTTTTGAGACTACCAGAGTAACTAACATCGATTGCCTGAAAGAGGCCAAAGAAACTAGAACGCTATATATAAGACAATATAATACAAGAATAAGAAAGAGACAAACAGCTTTCTTTGGTCATGTGATGAGAAGAGAGACATTGGAGAACATCATGACGACTGAAAAGATCGAGGGGAAGAGAGGCAGAGACAGACCAAGAGAAATGATGCTGGATGGATTGAGACGGTGGCATAGAGGAATATCATCAGCAGAGTTGATCCAGAACACCAAAGACCGAGATCTGTGGATAGCCATGTACGCCTACGCCAGCAGGGCACTTGATGATGATGAGGCTGTCTTCGCGACTCACATACATTAAAATATGTACACGAACATGTCTTGACCACATCACCTATTAATTGTGGATTGGTCTATAAAACTATGGGTCTAGATGCAGGTAAACGGGTCCTTTACAACTTACATTCCATGTTTTGTTTTTTGTTTTTTTTCCCTTGTCCCCAAGCTATTTCAGACTTTGGGTCTGTGATGTGATACAACCATCACATGTGTAGGCCTGAATACACAAGGAATAGGTGATCAATCGTTCCCTCATTTAGTAGATGACGAGCCCAGGAATCGAACTTTCGTGTGATCGTGTTCCTGGTTTCATCAGCGCAGTTTTCTGTCAACTTCGCTAACTCGCCCCGACTTACATTCTTCTTTTTTTTTTTTTTTTCTCGCATGTCCTTTACAGGACATCGCTGTCAACATCAGCATCTTTCAGCTGATTGTTGATTTCTTGTCAAGATTACGCTCAGTAGTTTGCCATTGCTTTCTGGGCGACCAGCTCACATACCCCGTAAGTTACCAACGCTGCGAGAACCGCTATCGATTCTCGCGCAGATTACGTTCCTCACGTGGATATACGGTATTGCGGAGAAAGACGTTAAATCTAGGCCAGGGAGACCGGCCACATGTATAGGTCAAATACCAAACACATAGGATTAACATTGTCAAAATATTGGTAATATACTACACACGAACATGTTAATCTTACCATTAAGACTGTGGTAAGTATAAGTAGTGCATTGGTAGCCTGCTCTACACCTATAGGAAGCCCACAGCCCATTGCTGGCGCTCGAATATTGTCTGTCACTTTGGACGTTGTAGGTGATCCACGAAGTTGTGGCAAAGCCAATCACAAACAGAAGAAGGCCAATGACAAAGCAGATGATGGCACCTTTCAGCCATATGGAGGCTGTTCCTAGAATGTTCGCCATTAATCTTTGGTTGTCACTGTCGGAGAAGATTCACCTATGGATTGGACAATGTTAGTCATTGTTGCAATAACTACATCTTTTGCAGGGAATATTGTTACAGGCATTGTTGTAATAACTATATTTTTACATGAAATATTGTTACAGACGTTGTTTCAGAAAACCAAAACAATGTTTTACCAGTAGTGAATTTGAATAACGAAGACAAAAACAATAATTGCACGATAAACAGACCATGTGATTGATTGAAACAGTACCTTTCGCGTATTGATTAATGCACACAATAGTCGCTTGTTAAAGTTTGCAGAAGCCATTAATGGTTAATCTACATAGGCCAGTTTTGTGCAAACAGAAAGACATGATAGTCAGTTTAAGATTACCGTGGTAGATAACTGACATTACCTTGCTAACATGTGTATATTTCATCTTGAACTATTTATTTAGCTATTTTACTTTATGTTGTGTGAATCCTGCAGTATGTACCTGGCGAGATGCAGCGAAATATGCCAGGCAATAAATCGTGCAATCTATTGTTTGTGTCTTCGTTATTCAAACAGACACTGATGTAATAACGACATATTTACAAGGAATATTGTTACAGCAGTTGTAACTTTAACTATTTCACTCCAAGACATTGTTTTTAATCTTCTAGGGAAAAGTATAAACTGGGGACTGAACAAATTAAAGTAACATCTGTGATTAAAACATTTACAGTAACATCTGGGAATGAAACATTTACAGTAATATCTGGGATATATATATTTACAGTAACATCAGAGATAGGAAGATTTACAATAACACCTGGGATAGAAACATTTACAATAAAATCTGGGTTCGAAACATTTCCAGTAACTTCTGGGATAAAAACAGTTACGTATCATCTGAGATATAAATCTTTATAGTGGGATCTGAGCTAGAAATATTTACGGTAACATATGGGATCCATCCATCATGTGCCATGCCGGTAAGCGTGGGCGGTCTTGTTTTGCCATCTCACTCGATCACCAGAGTCGTGGATCAGCTCAGTGTTTCTGTCTCGACCATGCCACGAGGCCAAGCCATCCAGGTATTTGCTTCTAGGTCTTCCTCTTGGTCTGTTTTCTTCGATCTTACCAGTTGTCACCAAGTTCTCCAATTCATTTCTTCTCATAACATGCCCAAAAAATTTTGACTGTCTGCGTCTAATATCTCTAATCAGTTTACGATCTTCATTTGTTTCTTGAAGGACTTGTTCATTGGTCTTTCTGGCTGTCCATGGTATTCTTTGTATTTTCCTCAGAAACCACATTTCTACAGCCATCAGATGTTTTTCAGCTTGACTGCTCATTGTCCATATAAAAGTACAGGTTCTATGTAGCACCTCAACACTCTTTTTCTCGTTTCAATTGACATCTTTTTATTGGTCAGTATGTTTTTCATCTTGCTAAAGGCTACTTTTGCCATGGCGATTCTTGTTCTAATCTCTTCAAGGCATCTCCCATCAGATGTTATTACTGTTCCGAGATAATTGTACCCATTCACTTGTTGAAGAATATTCCCATATACTTATATATTACATTGTGGTATTTCGTTCTTCCTAGTGACGACCATAGTCTGTGTCTTTTTACAATTTAATTCTAACCCTCGTTGTTCACTGTGTGTAACAACCGCATCTACTAAATGTTGCAGATCCTGTTCATTGTCTGCAATCAAGACTGTATCATCTGCATATCTAATGTTATTGATGCATCGTCCCCCAATGTTGATTCCTTCCATATCTTCAATATTTCTGAAAATACTTTCACTGTACAGGGAAAACAGATCTGGAGACATTACACATCCCTGTCTCACACCTCTCTTAATAGGCTGATATTGGCCTACTTCATTATCAACTCTTATGGCAGCCATATGGGATAGAAAACTGTAAATGAGAAAACCACCATGAGCTGACGGTATCTCCAATGAAATAATCAGTAACCTAGGAACAGTGGCTAAAACAAAGCTGTTGCAGATCTTCAATAACTGCTGGACCTTATGCAACAAGTAATGTAGAAGGCGCCCTATCGGGACCGTTTTTGAAGTGGAGTTGGCCGCGGAAATCATATAAATATACTGATTATCGATCGTCCATCCCAAATTACAATCTATTTTTGGCTCTTAGCGATCCTGATCCGCAAAGGGTGATAACGCATGTTATTGATTTTTGGTGTTGAAAAAATGGGCGTGGCCAAGCTTGGTGGTCAGGGTTGTCAAGTGACCCCTCGAGGTGTAGGGGACGGTCCGTCTAGTGAATGGTAGTGGGGGTGGTAGTCTGGTATACAACATAAAACATTCAAAATAACAAAACGATTCAAAGAAAATATACAATTTTAATAAAGGTAAAACATTTTTTATCTATATTTTGTGAAAAGTGGGCGGGGCGGGTATGGTCAAGTGACTATTTGAGGTGTAGGAAAGGGAACATCTAGTGACGTGGTGATGGGTAAAGTGAGCGATGACGTAAACGGTGGTCTAGTGATGCATCGGGGTGTACAACATAAAACATTCACAAGTGGGTGTCGATATATTGATGTTTCTGTTCCCGCGACCTATCGAATTGTGTAGTGTTGGCATGGTCGTATAGTAATAGTAGTAGAGTTTTGTTAGTAGTAATATTAGTCATCATCATCAAGAGACATGTTGGATGGCGTGGGTGAACATGCCTCACCACAAATTGCGATTTCAGAGGGTACCTATGTATGTTTACAAGTTAGGGTACAGAGGTGTGCGGATAGGACTAATGGCGGGGGTGATATACGACCTGTGATTGGGAACGGATGCAAAGAAGCTTCAAATGAAAACCGTAAAACGCACAAAGACTGATATCAATATATATAAAAGAGAATCTTTGTAAGTATGTATGTACGTATGTCCTCTCTGCATTCGCGAACGGTCCATCCGATTGAGATGAAATTTTCTACACATGTTCTTCTCATTCCCACCCAGCAAACTGTCATAGTTTGTTAGTTTACAAACAGTTATTTACGTAATAAAATTTAATTTTTTAAATTACATTATAATTAATATATAGCAAGGGTCTTAACTTAAGAAAAGTTATATCAAGCGACATAAATTTTAGTAGCATTGCTATATATGTAATTTAAATAATTGTTGCTTTTTTCTCAAAGTTTTATAAAACGTTTATCTACATGTTATCTACAGGCATATGCGTTATAATAGATAATGATAAAATCTTTAAGGCATTTTTAAAGTTTTCATAAAAATAAGGCATCTATTTTAAATGCGTGAACATTTTGTATCTCATCTTTTTATTTTTCTTCAACTGCACATTAGATGAGTTACTCAATTATTTGTTAGACATTCCCATATGTATGACAGTTACACCCACGTTTACAGGAAATTAACCACACACATCCCTCTCCTGTCCATTCTCTTGTTTATAAAATACTAGCTGACCCAGCCCGTTTATGGGCTTCATATATAGAGATTGTCATGGACTCTGTTATTCCCTCTGTCCATCTTTTACATGGTCGGCCTCTTCTTCTGGTTCCATTTGGTCTGTACACCATTGATTTTTGTGTTATACTGTTAGTTGGTAGCCTAGTTAATGGCCGAGCATCTAACTTGCAGTTTTCTAACGAAAACCGGCTCCACGGAGAATGTGTTACGGACGCAATTCGTAAACCCGCATACCCGCGTTCGAAAACAGCTGTGGGTGATTTGACAGCGGACCGCCATACGTATGTTTTATAAAATGGTATGGGTTCCGGTCGTTCAGAAAGCAGTGGCAAACTACTGAACGTAAACTTGCCCAGGAATGACGAACAGCTAAAAATGCTGGTATTGACTGCTAAGTCATGTAAAGGACGTGCAACACCTTCTAACGAAATCTAGCGCTGCTACAATCCCCACTTTAGGCCTGACAAATGATCCCTAAGAAATGAAAATTAGGGGGCATAACAATATAATTTTAACTTTAGGGGCAGTTTCTCTAATTAAAAGTGTTAAAAAATATTATGTGTATTCATAGCAATTTACTCACGTATATAAATAAACTGTTTTATCCACTTAAAACATAATATAATGTTAATTAATTCTGTAAGTTTTCATATTTTCTTTATATATTTTAAAATGTTCAATATGTAGAATTTATCACCCACTTCTTTGTTCTGGATTTAAAGTTTATTAAATGTATTGTCAGAAGTTGTATATTCTTCTCTTCATTACTTTTATAAATAAAAACATTATTTTGTTTGTCTCTTTCTTAATGTTGTATATAATGTACTAAGTACTAGTTTCATTAGCCTGTTCCAGGCAGTCGTTAGTAGTTATCTAGGCGGTATTTAATACCCAAATGGGGTTTCAAGCTTCCGATAAATCCTTCTTTACGGAGTTCTCCCGCCATCTTGTTTCGTCCTAAAAACGGCCCTCAATTGACCTCAATATTTGAACTTGGCGGGTATTTTCTTAGGTCTGGGTGACTACTTCCGGTTGTCCTGATGACTACTTCCGGTCCCGGGACGGGCGGGCGCGAACAGGACCTCCGCCGGCCGCCTCGGCTTCCCCCGACCGCTTCCGAGACCATTCAAAGACAGCGAGGTAAGCCCCGGGCATTTGGAATACTTATATAGACTATATATACTATATAATAGTTGCCGGGCAACTGGGTTCGAGTCGCAATGTGTGTGTGAGTGTGTGTGTGTGTGTGTGTGTGTGTGTGTGTGTGTGTGTGTGTGTGTGTGTGTGTGTGTGTGATCGAACCCCAGTCATGTAGATATCGACCCCCATCGATGAGGAGATCGAAATCCAATATGACAGAGTGGAAAAATGATTTATTCCATTACTCGAGTTACCCCGAGTAGGCCAAGTAATGACCGCATGAATAAACTTTCCACGCTGATAGCTAATTCGGTAGGTGTCCCTACCCATGTATCAACATTAAGCGCTTGGTGACAATCTTTTTTAAAAATATACTAGACATGGTTACATTACTATTAAAAAATTAACCCTACAACATAATAAATGGCTAAATTTCTTGTATGTTTAGCGGAGCATATTAATGTCAATATAAAACTACTAGTCTCAATTAATTTAAGACGTAACTTGCTAAGATAATTATAAAAATATGTAATATTATTAAACCCCACAGTTATACTCCCTTAATTATAAAAGTAACCAGGGAACACTAGTCATGGCTCTTGACTCAACCAGAAGTAATAAGCTCCTCTGACCGCTAGATTTTACCTGCGCGCACAGGTAAAAGGTCACTCGCTGACCCCACCACGGCCAGCTCTGATCAATACCGGAGATAAACACGCACACTATAGCGGGCTGACACCACCGCTTGCCAACTTCTGCTGATCTTACCTGAGATAAACACGCCCACTGAGGCGCTCTGGCTGACTGTTAACTAGTATTATTATGCATGCAGTGCTAAATCGAGTAATAGAGGGAAATCTTGTGTTTACGATTGGTAAAGTTAAGTCAGCCTTTCAAAATAAAATGCAGCACAAATATGTATTTCTATTTGCTGTAAATATGGATCTTCTGATTGAATTAAAGCAAAAGTCTATCAATCTACTTCGACCAAAGATAAGCTGTGAAATCGTCTCTATCTCCAAGTAGACTATGAACAACACATATAAGCGAAAACAGCATTGTGTGCCAGGTCGACTTGCGTAAGGCAAACATGTCTATTTTTAACGGATTTCATTCGATGTATGCAGTGCAAGGAATAGGCAACAAGCAGTCTACCCGCTCCTTCCAGGGAATATCTTGAGAGCTCTATGTGAAGAGGGTGTATCACCAGCTAGGTGTCTATCTATTACAGTACGTTGCAGTCAGTCCCAACATTGTTTGGTTGCCCGTGTGCCATCATGATGTGCCGTGTGTGTGTGTGCATGCGCGAGCGCGCGCGCGCGTATGTGTGTGTGTTATCAATTACAGGACATCGCAGTCAACCTCAGCATTCTGTGGAGCGTCAGGCTTCCTGGGGCAAGTTTGCAGTTGTCATTTTGAACGAACGACAGTCGTGTCATGTGTGGGTGTGTGTGCGTGCGCGCTATCAATTACAGGACATTGCAGTCACCCCAACATTGTTTGGATGTTCGTGTGCCACCATGATTTGCCGTATTATCTCACGACCAAATTTATGACTCGTACTATAGTTATGTGACTGTCTATTACATATTACAGTCAAGGTGTAATGCAATGCATTTACATGACGTCGCAGTCAGCCCCAACATTGTTTGGTTGTTCGTGTGCCATCATGACTTGCCGTGTCATAGCATGACCAAAGGTAGGCCTCGTACTATAACTTTGTGTCTAACTACTACATACTGCAGTCAAGCTGTAATGCATTGCATTTACAGGACGTCGCAGTCATCCCCAGCATTCGTGCTTCCTGGGCAAGCTTCCCGTTGTCTTTCTGAACAACCTGCACCCATGATCTTATGTAGTGTCTGTCATCAGGATTACCATCATCAGCATCACCCACCACCACCAACAAAATCATATCATCATCATCAGCAGCAGCAGCATCATCTCATCATCATCATCATCATCTGAGGGTGACTTCATGGGTGACTCATCAAGGGGCTATGTCGGCGGAGTGAACGTACGTGAACGTGTTCATACATGTCTTTGGGGAAAACTGGAGGATGACTCAGAGCGTACTGACAGCCTAACAATACAGCCGAGAAATTTGTGTAATGGTCACAGTCGATTAAATATGGCGATGCTTCAGGTCATATGTCTAAGGTACACAATCGAAATATATGACTAAAACCGGTAAATATGGCGTCGCATTCGATCACATGTGTAAGGGTACAACAACGTGGATAAAACCGATCAAAGATGGCGCTGTAGCCGGTCACATGTCTTATGGGATAAATCCGAACCACGCACTCAATACAACCACAATGACTCAACCACTCACAGATGGAGTCGCATCCGGTCACATGACCAGACAGTGAATAATAATCTGCTGAGTCATCCTACGTCAGCAAATAGCGTGTATAAGACGACCAGCATTCATCGAATAGAAGTTATGGTCTCAGTGAACAGCAACCAGCTCACAATGTTACAACTCGCTAATGGTAAGTTGGTTTTGTGATAAAGCTTTCACATTTTCGTTGTGTTTCTCCAAGCAGGCGTATGGATAACCTAACATACTAGTATAATACAGGGGATATATGGTGCTAGACGCATATATCTGAAGAGACAAGCCATTTCTTCCTATAGTATTGTAGGCTGGGTCGACATGAGCTGGTATTCGAACTTTTGAACACAGCACTATGGTGGTACCTTAATAATATAGGTAGTAATGTGTAGTCGTAGGGGAAGGTGAAAGTGTACTGCGGGTCCACATAGAAATATATGAAGTGTGTAACAGAAAGTGCATGTCAGATCACATAGCTATTAGATGTAATATCAATGTCTATAACGCTGATAAAGTACCCTGTTCTTATCTGTTTTACAGATACCGAGATCCATGAAAACCTAATTAGCAAACTGTGGAGCATACTAAGAGCTGAACCATACAGCTATTGCATGGCGTGTCTTAATATCCCACAAAATCAAGAAGACGAGAATCCATTCAGTCATTCTTGTGATTATGGTGAGGGTGGTAGTTTTGCAGATCTAGTAACTGTTCGATTGCGGGATGTACTACAACAGAACTTCACCAAACAAGAAATAATCACATTAAGCCTGAATAGAATTGAGGAGTGCATCCTCGACTATAATCAACAACAGGATACTCCAGAACCATCCTCACCAAACGTCGAGCGAACATCATCACCAGCATCATTAACCTTTAGTCAATCCACACTAGCGGACGAGTATTCAAACACCTACATAAAAAACAAAATGACTGTATTATACTTATAGTCCTGTCTTTAATAGCTGACCAGTCAGCAATACGAAGTAAACTACAGTGGGTGTGAGGAGACTGCGTACGTATACCACTTCACAGACTGTAGCTCACAGTAAATACAACGCAAGTAACACGGTGCCCTCTATGATATCTATTTCATCATGTTGAGAGGTCAGGAGGTGAGCATGACCCGCATTCAACCCAACTTAAACATCCAACGGGTCAACGAGCGGGTAGTAGAACGCTTAGCCGCGCCATACAGACAGCTGTGTCAGCATAATCTGAACCGCTTGACCTAAGAAACTAGCTGAAACCGTTTTTATGTCTGGCTCAAAAACTAGTATATAAACCCGAGGCTGGTAATACTCAACCATTGTGATCAGAAGATGACTACAGTCCTCAAGACTGTGCCTGCTAACTGAGTCTACATGACTCGTAGTGGTGAGACTATTACACCAGTGGGAGGTGGTGATAAGGCAGTGTTTGTCTCATCCTACAGAGGAACGAGCAGGTTACACGTCCGAAGATTATACGGTGAATCCGACAAGACGTTCCCAACTAAAATTGGAATGACACTTACTCGGCAAGAATATGAACACATGATCGCCATGCATCGCGAGATCCTAGCTGACTTTGACAGACTCAACCAAGTTAATCAAGCCAGTAACGAAATCAAACAAGGTATTAATAGAGACAAGCAAGTCAGTAACCAAAACATTCAAGTCAGTGCTCATGTCAAACAAGACACTACCAGAAGCCATCAAGTCCAAAACACTCAAGTCAATGCTCAAGTTAAACAAGGAACTAACCGAAACCACCAAGTAGACGCATACTATACCGCCAGTTTTCAACCCAGCTGCAGTCAGATGTGTGATGACCCCAGCAACCAGATATGTGAAGAGCCCAATAGCCAGATGTTTGATGTGCCCGACACTCAGATGATTGATGGCCCTGTTGTCTACAATACTCAGATGTCAGCCCACCAATCAGGAGACCAGCCTTATGACTACATGCCAAGTGACATATACATACCAGGCTACCAGCTGGAAAAACCAACCTACTTAGACAATGGTGTGAAGAAGCCCAGAAACAACATACAATGTGTATAGCTCTGTATGTGAAAATAAAATGCTGTGATGATACTATGTATACCAGCTCATAGCACATCATCCATTTCGTGTAATGACATTATGAATTTTGTATTCTTGTAAAATGTACTGAAATACTGTAAAATGCACTGAAATACTGTACAATAAACAGGTATATAGATTATAATTACGTCTTGGTTGTTGATTATTTAGTGTTTACGGTGTATATAGTTGTCATGTGGTGAGAGAATGAAGGGCAAAAATCTTGGTCAAGTAATAAAATTTGTTAGCCAAATGGGAAAATTTTTGGCTACATTTCAACCAGACTTATTAAAAAAAAAAGCTCACCCAAACTTATGAAAAGTAGGAATATTTGTTAACCAAAGTAAAACATTTTGGTCACATTTCAACCAAACTTATAAAAATCTCAGTAAAACGTATAAAAGTAGGAACATTTGTTAACCAAATGTGAAAAGGTTAGCCAAATTTCAAACCAAACTTATAAAAAGCTCAGTCATACATATGAAAAGTAGGAAAATGTATTAACCAAACGTGAAAAGTTTGGCGAAATTTCACCCAAACTTATGAAATGTAGGAAATTTTGTTGTCCAGATGTGAAAAGTTTGACCAAATTTCACCCAAACTTATGAAAAGTAGGAAACTTTGTTAACCAAAGGGCAAAAATCTTGGTCAAGTAATAAAATTTCTTAGCCAAAGGGGAAACATAATGGATACATTTTCATCCAGACTTATAAAAAGCTCACCCAATCTTATGAAAAGTAGGAAAATTTGTTAACCAAAAGTGAAAAGGTTAGCCGAATTTCACACCAAACTTATAAAAATCTCAGTCAAACATATGAAAAGTAGGAAAATTTGTTAACCTAACGTGAAAAGTTTGGCCAACTGTCACCCAAACTTATGAAAAGTGGGAAATTTTGTTGTGCAGATGTGAAAAGTTGACCACATGTCACCCGAACTTATGAAAAGTATTAAACTTTGTTAACCAAATGGCAAAAATCTTGGCCACGTAAGAAAATGTGTTAACCAGATGTGAAAAGGTTAGCCAAATTTCAAACCAAACTTATACAAATCTCAGTCAAACATATGAAAAGTAGGAAAATTTGTTAACCAAACGTGAAAAATTTGACCAACTTTTACCCAAACTTATGAAAAGTGGGAAATTTTGTTGTCCAGATGTGAAAAGTGTGACCAAATTTCACCCAAACTTATGAAAAGTAGGAAACTGTTAACCAAATAGTAAAAAGCTTGGCCAAGTAAGAAAATGTGATAACCAAATGTGAAAATTGTTGGACAAGTTTGGCCAAATTTCAAACAAAACTCATAAATAAGTAGGAAACTTTGTTAACCAAATGGGAAAGTTTGACCAAAGTTCATCGAAACTTATAAAAAGTAGGAAACTTTGTTAACCAAATGTGAAAATGTTTGGACAAGTGAAGAAATATTTCATGCAAAACTTATACAAAGTAGGAAATTTAGTTAACAAAATAAAAATTTTAGCCAAATTTCAGCCAAACTTATAAAAAGTAGGAAAATTCCTTAACCAAAGGGGGAAAAATATCTCACGTTGTCATTTTACATCTCAACCTACTAGAGATATTCACCTGTCCCCTATGCAAACAACAGCTGTATTTCAGAAAATTGAATGTATATTGTGTAATAAGTCACTATAATTGAAAGAAAAAAAGAAAATTTCAACAATAAAATTGTACCAAAAAAATTAAATTTATCTTTATCTTTCCAAGTTGAATGTTTCATGTAGAAATTTAATTGTTAATTATTTTTTTTTTTTTTTGTACAATTTTATTGTTGAAATTTTCTTTTTTTCCTTTAATTATAGTGACTTATTACATAAGAAACGTTTAATTTTCTAAAATACACCTGTTTTTTGCATAGGGGATAGGCGAATATCTTATAAGTTTCGATGAACTTTGGTCAAACTGTTCACATTTGGTTAACAAAGTTTCCTAGTTTTTTATGAGTTTTGTTTGAAATTTGGTCAAACTTGTCCAAAAGATTTCACCTGTGGTTAACACATTTTCTTACACTGCCAAGGTTTTCACCATTTGGTTAACAGAGTTTCCTACTTTTCATAAGTGTGGGTGAAATTTGGTCACACTTTTCACATCTGACAACAAATTCTCCCACTTTTCATAAGTTTGGGTGAAAGTTGGCCAAACTTTTGAAGTTTGGTTAACAAATTCTTCCTACTTTTCATATGTTTGACTGAGATTTTTATATGTTTGGTTTGAAATTTGGTTAACCTTTTCACATTTGGTTAACACATTTTCTTACTTGGCCAAAATTTTTGCGCTTTGGTTAACAAAGTTTCCTAGTTTTCATAAGTTCGGGTGAAGTGTGGTCAAACTTTTCACATCTGGACAACAAAATCTCCCACTTTTCAAAAGTTTGGGTGACAGTTGGCCAAACTTTTCACGTTTGGTTAACAAATTTTCCTACTTTTCGAATGTTTGACTGAGCTTTTTATAAGTTTGGTTTGAAATTCGGCTAACCTTTTCACATTTGGTTAACGAATTTTCCTACTTTTCATAAGATTGGGTGAGCTTTTTATAAGTCTGGTTGAAATGTAGCCAAAATTTTCACCCTCTGGCTAACAAATTTTATTACTTGGCCAAGATTTTTGCCATTTGGTTAACAAAGTTTCCTACTTTTTATGAGTTTGTTTGAACTTTGGCTAACCTTTTCACTTTCGTTAACAAATTTTCCTACTTGTTGATGCTTGTGGTTGAACTTTGACCAAACTTTTCACCTTTTGGTTACCAAATTGTCCTACTTTTCATAAGTTTGGATGAAATTTGGCCAAAATTTTCACCTTTGATTAACAAATGTTCCTACTTTTCATAAGTTTGACTGAGCTATTTATAAGTGTGGATGAAATGTGACCAAAACTTTTCACATTTGGTTAACAAAGTTTCCTACTTTTCATGCGTTTGGGTGAGGTTTTTATACGTCTGGTTGAAATGTAGCCAAAAATTTTCCCGTTTGGCTAACAAATTTTATTACTTGATTGAGATTTTTGCCCTTCATTCTCTCATCGCATGACAACTATATACACCGTAAACACTAAATATTCAACAACCAAACCGTAATTATAATCTATATACCTGTTTATTTTACAGTATTTCAGTGCATTTTACAGTGTTTCAGTACATTTTACAAGAATAATAATAAAAAATTCATAATGTCATTACACGAAACGGATGATGTGCTATGAGCTGGTATACATAGTATCATCACAGCATTTTATTTTCACATACAGAGCTATACACATTGTATGTTGTTTCTGGGTTTCTTCACACCATTGTCTGAGTAGGTTGGTTTTTCCAGCTGGTAGCCTGGTATGTATATGTCACTTGGTCTGTAGTCATAAGGCTGGTCTCCTGATTGGTGGGCTGACATCTGAGTATTGTAGACAACAGGGCCATCAATCATCTGACTGTCGGGCACATCAAACATCTGGCTATTGGGCTCTTTACATAGCTGGTTGCTGGGGTCATTACACATCTGACTGTAGCTGGGTTGATAACTGGTGGTATAGTATGCGTCTACTTGGTGGCTTCGTTTAGTACCCTGTTTGACTTGAGTACCGTCTTGAGTGTGTTGGACTTGATGGCTTCTGGTAGTGCGTTGTTTGATATGAGCACTGACTTTACTGTTTTGGTTACTGACTTGGCTTGTCTCTGGTAGTACCTTGATTGATTTCGTTACTGGCTTGGTTAACTTGGATGAGTCTGTCAAAGTCAGCTAGGATCTCGAGATGCATGGCGCTCATCTGTTCATATTCTTGTCGAGTAAGTGTCATACCCGTCTTAGTCGGGAATTTCTGGTCGGCTTCACCGTAAAATCTTCGGATGTAGTAACGTCGTCGTTCCTCTGTAGGATGAGACATACACGGCCTTATCACCACCGCCCACTGGTCTAATAGTCTCACCACTACGAGTCATGTAGACCCAGTTAGCAGGCACAGTCTTGAGGTCTGTAGTCATCTTCTGTTCACAATGCTTGAGTGTTACCAGCCTCGGGTTTATATACTAGTTGTTTTAGCCACGCGTAAAACCGGTTTCAACCAGTTTCTTAGGTCAAGCGGTTCAGATTACGCTGACCTGGCTGTTCGTATGGCGCGACTAAGCATTCTACTACCCACTCCTTGACCTGTTGTATGTTTGAGGTGGGTTGGAGAATGCGGGTCATGGTCGCCACATGACCTCTAGCCATGATGAAATAGATAGCGTAGAGGTCGCGGTGTTACTTGCGCTGTAGTCACTGTGAGCTATAGTCTGCGAAGTCAGAATACCAGTACTATACATATACAGTCTCCTCACACCCACTGTAGTTTTCTTCATATTGAAGACAGGCCTGTAAGTATATTACAACCATTTTGTTTTTATGTAGGTGTTTTAATACTCGTCCGCTAGTGTGGATTGATATTTTTTAATTTTAATTACCAGTTACCATACAGGGATTAGACTATCTCGGCCTCTTTCACTGTTGTTCTTGACTTTTTCTTGAGTGGGGTGTAATCTCAGCCTCTGTGAGTTTTGGTTCCATGAACACCTCCGGACGTAATCATTACCTTCGCGTCTCAGCTGTACCCTTACACAGGTGATCGATTGTGACGCCATCTTTAATCGACTTTAGTCACGTGTTTCGATTGTATACCTTAGCCATATGACCGGAAGCATCGCCATATTTTGAACGGCTGTGAGCATTACCAGGGTGTCTTGACTGCATCGTTATGCTGTCAGTACACTCTGAGTCATCGTCACGTTTTCCCCAAAGACATGTCTGAACACGTTCACGTACGTTCACTCCGCCGACATAGCCCTGTGATGAATAACCCAGTGGGTCACCCTCAGATGATGCTGATGATGATGATGAGTTGATGATGATGAGTTGATGATGATTATTATGATGATGATGTTGACTGCGACGTCCTGTAACTGATAGCACACACACACATGCATGTGACATGACTACTGTTCGTTCAATAAGACAGCAGTAATCTTACCCACCAAACACAACACTACACAGAATGTTGGGACTGACTGCGATGTCCTGTAATTGCTAGCACACCCGCGCGCGCGCACACACACATATATACACACAGACGCGCACACATATCCCACGTGACCAAGTCATCAAGGCAAGTACGTATATATGTCTTACCCACTGGGACAAGCAGATATTCCCTTCAGTCCCGATTGTACCACGTCTTCTGATCTTTATCTGCGATAAGCATTGAAGGCCGTCGACGTTAATTGAAAATTCCCTAGGCGTTCTGGTTGACTGGTATCGGATAATCTCGTACGACTGTCGCTGGCCATTGTATTTCTCGCGAAATCTAGCGGTCAGGGGAGCTTATTACTTCTGTTTGAGTCAAGAGCCATGACTACTCTCCCCCTGGTTACTTTTTTATAATAAGGGGTATAACTGTGTGGTTTAATAATATTACATATTTTTATGATTATCTTGGTAAGTTATCATTGTTATTAATTGGGATTCGTAGTCTTTTTATTGATGTAACTATTCTCCCCTAGATACATACAAGAAATTTAACCGTTATTATGTGTTTTAGGGTTAATTTTTAATAATAATGTTTGCGTGGCTAGTATATTTTTAAACCAGATTTTCACCAAGCGCTTACTGTTGATACATGGGTCGGGACCTCTGCTGAAGCGTACAAAAGTTTATTCATCATCTAACTGTGGATACTCGGGTTAGCTCGAGTGATGGAATAAATCATTTTCTGTCATATTGGACTTAGGTCTCCTCATAGAAGGGGATCGATATCTACATGACTGGAGTTCGATCACACCACAAACCCCACCACACACGAACACACACTCGCTCACTGGGACTCGAACCCGCCACCACCACCCCCGCCTCTACTGCCACCCCCGCCGCCACTGCCACCGCCACTGCCCGGGGATCGGAATTGGTCACCCAGACCCAAGAAAATAACCGCCACAATTTGAAAAATGTGGTCCCCGAAGGATCCAGTTTCGTGACATCAGAGCGTAGGATCATGACTTTTGTATAGTAAAATATGACGTCACCACGAAGGACTAAAGTCCTAAAAATATAAGTAGTTACAACATCCCTTACTACTGACATTCTGAATGCTCGACGAGAAGTAAGACTTTTGCATGAACCAAGTGATGACTGTGAATCTAAAACCATGGCCAGACTGCGAGAACAACAAATTAAAAGAGGGGTGGCCAAACAAGAACACTGCGCAGGAAGCCAAAGAAAATTGATAAACCAACACAGAACTGGTGTCGTTAGCCGCTAAACGCTGCGGGATTTGCTTAGGAGGGGATCCGAGCACTTATGGACTGAATGGTTCGATGTGCAATGAGGATCATCTGTTGACTAACTAACTAACTAACTATGCAACGGGTGATCTGTGTCTGCAGCTACTCTGAGGTATGCCTTCGCCTGCATCACCTTGTGCCTACCAGCAACAGTCGGCAGACCAAGGATGTAACGCATACACACTACTGGGGTGATTCTGGTGCATCCCAGAATGACCCGCATAGCTTCGTTCTGTATGCGCTCTAATTTCACCAGCTGACTCTTTGAGACAGTGAGCAGTCCTAGTCCATAATCAATTACTGAGAGAATCAAGTGCTGGTATAGTGTGAAGAGCATTCTCTGCTCTGTGCCCAGTGCAGCCATAGTTTTAAGTGCACTGAGTCCCTTTTGAGATCTTGTCACAATAGTCCCCACATGGTCCTTGAAGGACAGACTCCTGTCAATGTGATTCCCAGATACTTCAGTTTGTTCTCTCTGTTGTCGCTTTTACCATCTATCGTGAGTCTTGGGACATCAGTTCTCACAATCCTGCTGTCCAGAGAGCACCACAAAACAGCTGCTTTTTCCGGGTGGATGACAGCACTCATTTCGGTGTGCCAATCAATCACTTTGTTTCCTCCGAAGTCGGAGAGTGTCTGCCTGTACCGCGAGGAACCACCAGTCTGCACACCAATAAGCCAGACATGGGACAACGGATACTCACGCAAACCTCAGGTCCTGTATGACATCACACTGATGTTGGACAACAGGATGCCTACATCCGACATACAGGACTTCGCATTGGAGCTCAAGCCAACGAACACAAGCAAGCAATCACTTTGTCTACTGTCGCCTATAGCTCCTGGGCTGTTTGCTCCCTATCTCTCCCCTGCCTATATGCAAGAATATCATCTGCAAATATTAGTATCCTTCCAACCCCTGGTGCTTCTAAGTTTGCAATCTTGCTCGTATGCACGTTAAAGAGCACCGGTGAGATTGCAGATCCCTGTGGCAGTCCCGGGGTTAAAATATGTGGCTCTGAGGTCCATGCACCCAGACGGAGAGCAACCCGACGAGAATGCAGGACGACTGCTATCCAATTTACCAACCAGGGATTGACCCCCTTCTCAATCAGTGCGGTCATCAAATTATCATAGCGAACTCTATTGTACGCTTCCTCGAGATCAAGCGCTGCGCCATCGTTTCAGTAGTAGTAGTAGTAGTAGCAGCAGCAGCAGCAGCAGCAGCAGCAGTAGCAGTAGCAGTAGTAGTAGCAGTAGTAGTAGTAGTAGTAGTAGTAGTAGTAGTAGTAGTAGTAGTAGTAGTAGTAGTAGTAGTAGTAGTAGTAGTAGTAGTAGTAGTAGTAGTAGTAGTAGTAGTAGTAGTAGTAGTAGTAGTAGTAGTAGTAGTAATAGTAGTAGTAGTAGTAGTATTAACAGTGGAAAAGGAGAAAAAGAGGAGGAAGAAGGAAGTGTATAGAAGAAGAAGAATTATTATTTCAATTTTCAAGGAAAAAAATTCCAAATTCGGCCTCGTTCAACCTGCTTCCTCAGCTGTGATTATTGTTGAGGTCCGTGGTTTTTGTGGGTTCATTCACCCTAATTCTTGTCTTGTGCGCTCTTACAAGTAAGTCCTATCTCGGACTGGTTATGTATCGTTTGTGTCTGTGACATCAGCAGGGGGATCGGTCGGCGGTTGTCCTATGCGCATCTTTCCTCTTGTGGTTTTCTTTGTTGGTGCAGGCTCCTGGCTCGTCTGGCTAGACTGGTTGTAGTCCTTATAAGGACTTTTTATTTAATATTTTTGCCTCCTGTTCTGTATATTGCCCGTAGAAGCTTTTCGATGTTATTTACCTCCTTGCGCTTTTTCTCACTTTCGCGTTTAAGTTCTTGCTGTCTTTCGATTGCTTCCTATGTGGTCAGCCATGGGACGATCTCTCCGTCCTCGATATTATAGTACTCAATGCCGGTATCATAGTCAGAGAATATCTCCGGGTATTCTATGGGTTTCCCCCTGAGTTTCTTCACCTTCTTTCCTTTTGCTTCCTGTCTCCTCATGTATTCCTCGTGTCTGAGTTCCTCTTGCCTTGCCCGTTTCTTTTCTGCTTCTATGCACTCCTCCCATTCCTCCAAGGTGGGTTCCTTTGTAGGCCACTCCATGCCGTTGTCAGGTCCTTCATCTTGTCTTTCTTCGGCTGTCTGGCGGGATGTTGGTTTCCCCTCGGGTGTCTCGGGCGTTGTGGTTCGGCTGCTCGTTTTATCTTGAGGTTCCGGCTCGGTTTTTTGTTGGGTTTCTTGCGGCTTCACTGTGGTCTCTTGCATGGCTTCTGTTGTGTTGTTGTTTTTTTGTTTAATTGATTTCATTTCAGCTTTTAGACGTTCTCTCTCCGCTTTTATGGTGCGTAGCATTTCTTCGTTTTCCTTCTTCAGCATGGCCATATGTTCCACTTCTTGCTTGATGTTTTGCTGGATCTCCTTTATTTCCGCCAGTAGTTTCTCGTTGTCGCTGGTCTGAGTCGGCGTTAACAGAGCCTTGACTTGATTCTTCAACTCATCTATCTGTTTTTGCAGTTGATCTCTTTCAGCTTGTGATATACCCGTGGCTGTCTCGCACCTCCGCCTTGCTTCGTTGTAAGGTGTCTTTGTGTTGATGGCAAACTTGAACACGTCTCTGTGTCGTTGCAGGTACGGACAGCACAAGTATCTTGCTCCATGCTTGCCCAGGCAGTTGGCACACTTTCTTTTGTTGTTGGGTGCTCGGAAGTCCGTGTCCAGCTTGGCCAGCGAACACTCCTTGAAGGCGTGGTGATTGGCGCAGTACCGGCAGATTTCCGTCTTACTGCGACACGCTGCTCTGCTGTCGCCGGCCCTCTGGCATCTGGAACATTGATTGACTCTTGGGATGAATCTCTCTGGTTGATGTATTTTCTAGCTGACTGATACTGTGGTCGGCATCTCTCTGCCCTCTGTCGTCACCACCGCCAAGGTTATAGGAATCTTGGAGTAGGTGAGGCGCCGCTCCGCCTTCAAGAATCAGATGTTGAGGGTCTCTTCTCGAAGCTGCTTCAGGATTTCTTAGTCTGTTAGCTCCACTTGTATACGCTTGATAGCCCACTTGCTTGTCGGGTGAGTCGGTGTTTCCGACTCTGGTGTCTCTCTCCTCTCTTCTTCTCAGTAGGTTTGACTCTTGTCTGTGGTGGGCTGTCGATCTTCTCCCTCGTGGTGGGTTAAGTAGTAGATGTAGTTTCAGGTTCTTTGATGCAGCTAGCAGGCATGTTCTCCACGTTCATCTTCTTCACGGTCTTGTCGGCTCCCACGCTGCACATCTTGGATACCACGTGTTTCTTGTTGTTGGACTTGCAACGTGACATTTTCTCCCGCGTATCAGGCTTCTTGACTTGTTAAGACGACTTGTCTTGTTAGCGCTTGCAGAAGAAGAAGAAGAAGAAGAAGAAGAAGAAGAAGAAGAAGAAGAAGAAGAAGAAGAAGAAGAAGAAGAAGAAGAAGAAGAAGAAGAAGAAGAAGAAGAAGAAGAAGAAGAAGAAGAAGAAGAAGAAGAAGAAGAAGAAGAAGACAGAAAACCACCCCATGTATATTATATGTGGTTATAATATACACTCGCCGGTGCTACGGTTTTGATACGCTGTGTTGAAATTCTCCTAAGACGGTCTATGGGAGGGGACACAGAAGGCCATGGACAAACACAAAGCCCATCTGCACACAGTATGTACTACAAGCAGTTCCATAATTAAGCAATTTATGTTCCCATAACTTATCAGATAAATTGCCCGCTCCTCATCAACGGTCGCTTACATTCTATCTCCATCATGTTCTGCCACACGTCTTGCAGCTACATTCTAACGCCCTTTTCCCGCCTATCTTCAATGTTAATCATGCCTCTGAACCAGTGGTTCTCACCTTTTTTTTGGGGGGGGGCCCATTCACCGCTTCACCATATGTTCAGAATGTCATTTCCCCGTTTCGTATGTCCTCCCTATAAATTCCCCCACCCCTACACACTGTACGTAAAAATTGAAACTAAATTTAATAACACATACTAGAATAAGTCTAAACGCCTACATAAAACTTGATTTGCGAGTCTACTTACATTATAAAATGAATTTCAGAAGGGCGAGAAGTACAGAACCGTGAAGTCTATAGGGAAAAACAATATCAAGTAATCGGTTCTTTTATTAACGCGATCTTGAGAACCACTGCTCTAAACGTTTCTGCACCAGTCAACTTACCACACATTCTCTAATCAGCGATACCATGCGCTTTCCCCCTCAAGTTGTTAGTCCTTGGCGGTCACTTATGGTGCTAGGCGCACACATGCCATGGAAAGAATCGTCCCACAGTCAAACTCGGGCTAGCTCACAGTGTGTATGTTAGTAGTTCACGAAGTTGTATGTGTGCTCATAACTTGCCACGGTTTGATAAGAGTATGCGTTAGTCATCATCGTCATCGAGTGCCTGGTTAACAGACTTCACGATCATATTTCCCCTTATCTCAGGATCTCTAGCAGAATGTATTAATCATGAGTTATTTTCCCATTCCATGATCTTCTCTAGCTGTCTTCCTCTATTTCTGTTTCCATAAATCTTTCCAATTGTTACAACGTGTGTACGCCTTTCTCTTCTCATAATGTGGACCAGGGAAAAAAGAATACCTTTTTCTGAATTTTCTAACAAGCTGTCCTTGTTCCTCTTTGTGTACAACAGTAAAGTACAGAGCCAGTTTTGCATCCCTTGACGCTTAATGGCCATACAGTGATGGCCTAAATTTTCATATACCAATCGGCACCGGGGGGATGGGTGGGGGGAGGAGAGGAGGGGATTGGGGGTGATTTTGTATATTGTATATTCATGCTTATTTACAGGCGAAAGTTAAGTGGGAAACCAGCGTCCTATCTATCCCGGGGTTAAAATATGTGGCTTTGAGGTCCATGCACCCAGACGGAGAGCAACCCGACGAGAATGCAGGAGACTGCTATCCAATTTACCAACCAGGGATTGACCCCCTTCTCAATCAGTGCGGTCATCAAATTATCATAGCGAACTCTATTGTACGCTTCCTCGAGATCAAGCGCTGCCGCCATCGTTTCAGTAGTAGTAGTAGTAGTAGTAGTAGTAGTAGTAGTAGTAGTAGTAGTAGTAGTAGTAGTAGTAGCAGCAGCAGCAGCAGCAGCAGCAGCAGCAGTAGTAGTAGTAGTAGTAGTAGTAGTAGTAGTAGTAGTAGTAGTAGTAGTAGTAGTAGTAGTAGTAGTAGTAGTAGTAGTAGTAGTAGTAGTAGTAGTAGTAGTAGTAGTAGTAGTAGTAGTAGTAGTAGTAGTAGTAGTAGTAGTAGTAGTAGTAGTAGTAGTAGTAGTAGTATTAACAGTGGAAAAGGAGAAAAAGAGGAGGAAGAAGGAAGTGTATAGAAGAAGAAGAAGAATTATTATTTCAATTTTCAAGAAAAAAAAATTCCAAATTCGGCCTCGTTCAACCTGCTTCCTCAGCTGTGATTATTGTTGAGGTCCGTGGTTTTTGTGGGTTCATTCACCCTAATTCTTGTCTTGTGCGCTCTTACAAGTAAGTCCTATCTCGGACTGGTTATGTATCGTTTGTGTCTGTGACATCAGCAGGGGGATCGGTCGGCGGTTGTCCTTTGCGCATCTTTCCTCTTGTGGTTTTCTTTGTTGGTGCAGGCTCCTGGCTCGTCTGGCTAGACTGGTTGAAGTCCTTATAAGGACTTTTTATTTAATATTTTTGCCTCCTGTTCTGTATATTGCCCGTAGAAGCTTTTCGATGTTATTTACCTCCTTGCGCTTTTTCTCACTTTCGCGTTTAAGTTCTTGCTGTCTTTCGATTGCTTCCTATGTGGTCAGCCATGGGACGATCTCTCCGTCCTCGATATTATAGTACTCAATGCCGGTATCATAGTCAGAGATTATCTCCGGGTATTCTATGGGTTTCCCCCTGAGTTTCTTCACCTTCTTTCCTTTTGCTTCCTGTCTCCTCGTGTATTCCTCGTGTCTGAGTTCCTCTTGCCTTGCCCGTTTCTTTTCTGCTTCTATGCACTCTTCCCATTCCTCCAAGGTGGGTTCCTTTGTAGGCCACTCCATGCCGTTGTCAGGTCCTTCATCTTGTCTTTCTTGGATACCACGTGTTTCTTGTTGTTGGACTTGCAACGTGACATTTTCTCCCGCGTATCAGGCTTCTTGACTTGTTAAGGCGACTTGTCTTGTTAGCGCTCGCAGAAGACGAAGAAGAAGAAGAAGAAGAAGAAGAAGAAGAAGAAGAAGAAGAAGAAGAAGAAGAAGAAGAAGAAGAAGAAGAAGAAGAAGAAGAAGAAGAAGAAGAAGAAGAAGAAGAAGAAGAAGAAGAAGAAGAAGAAGAAGAAGAAAAAGAAGAAGAAGGAAGAAGAAGAAAGAAGAAGAAGAAGAAGAAGAAGAAGAAGAAGAAGAAGAAGAAGAAGAAGAAGAAGAAGAAGAAGAAGAAGAAGAAGAAGAAGAAGAAGAAGAAGAAGAAGAAGAAGAAGAAGAAGAAGAAGAAGAAGAAGAAGAAGAAGAAGACAGAAAACCACCCCATGTATATTATATGTGGTTATAATATACACTCGCCGGTGCTACGGTTTTGATACGCTGTGTTGAAATTCTCCTAAGACGGTCTATGGGAGGGGACACAGGAGGCCATGGACAAACACAAAGCCCATCTGCACACAGTATGTACTACAAGCAGTTCCATAATTAAGCAATTTATGTTCCCATAACTTATCAGATAAATTGCCCGCTCCGCAACAACGGTCGCTTACATTCTATCTCCATCATGTTCTGCCACACGTCTTGCAGTTACATTCTAACGCCCTTTTCCCGCCTATCTTGAATGTTAATCATGCCTCTGAACCAGTGGTTCTCACCTTCTTCTTTTTTTGGCCCATTCACCCCTTCACCATATGTTCAGAATGTCATTTCCCCGTTTCGTAATTCCTCCCTATAAATTCCCCCACCCATACACAGTGTACGTAAAAATTGAAACTAAATTTAATAACACATACAAGAATAAGTCTAGACGCCTACATAAAACGTGATTTGCGGGTCTACTTACATTATAAAATGAACTTCAGAAGGGCGAGAAGTACAGAACCGTGAAGTCTATAGGAAAAAACAATATAAAGTAATCGGTTCTTGTATTAACGGGATCTTAAAATAATCTTAATACCCCCCCCCCCCCCCACGGAAACCTTACAATTCCCCGGGGGGGGGGAGATTCTCCACCGGTTGAGAACCACTGCTCTAAACGTTTCTGTACCAGTCAACTTACCACACATTCTCTAATCAGAGATACCATGCGCTTTCCCCCGCAAGTTGTTAGCCCTTGGCGCACACTTACGGTGCTAGGCGCACACATGCCATGGAAAGAATCGTCCCACAGTCAAACTCGGGCTAGCTCACAGTGTGTATGTTAGTAGTTCACGAAGGTGTATGTGTGCTCATAACTTGCCACGGTTTGATAAGAGTATGCGTTAGTCATCATCGTCATCGAGTGCCTGGTTAACAGACTTCACGATCATATTTCCCCTTATCTCAGGATCTCTAGCAGAATCATGAGTTATTTTCCCATTCCATGATCTTCTCTAGCTGTCTTCCTCTATTTCTGTTTCCATAAATCTTTCCAATTGTTACAACGTGTGTCCGCCTTTCTCTTCTCATAATGTGGACCAGGGAAAAAAGAATACCTTTTTCTGAATTTTCTAACAAGCTGTCCTTGTTCCTCTTTGTGTAAAACAGTAAAGTACAGAGCCAGTTTTGCATCCCTTGACGCTTAATGGCCATACAGTGATGGCCTAAATTTTCATATACCAATCGGCACCGGGGGGGGGGGGGAGAGGAGGGGATTGGGGGGGGGGGGGAGAGGAGGGGATTGGGGTGATTTTGTATATTGTATATTCATGCTTATTTACAGGCGAAAGTTAAGTGGGAAACCAGCGTCCTATCTATCCCTCGCAAATCATTCTTATTTTAAGTTGGCCACTTACTTCTTCAATGGTCGAAACCTTTTCTTGTGTTCTTTATGCTTTCACGATTTAAAACAAAAACTGCATAGCAGCTTTCGGACTCACAAGCTTGACATGAAACGACTTATATATTATTTGGGAAGTCGGCATGGCCGAATGGATAAGACCGCTAGTTTTTAAACATCCGATGTACTGATGTCGAGGTAACAGGTTCAACCACTGCACCGGTCAGTTGGACCAAAATGTTTAATTCTCGTCCTTGAATTGGGGACAGTAGATTACAAATACCTCTGAAGTCGACAGTGAGTTCGTCTGGTGGCGAGAGAAACTCATATTAGTGAAATCAACAGTATTCAAAATCATAACTAGAATAATGAGCGCAATTAAAGCTGTCAATGCACTAGAAGTGATAGCACATGTATGGACTACGCTTGAGTTCAATGATCGAACGTAAACAAAACACCACACAAAAAAGACACAAAAAATTGTACTTGCATCTAACAGAGAAAGTGAGTAAATAAAGATTTATACGATAAATGAGTAAATATTCATCAACTGGTGCTATCTTTCCTCTTAGACCGTGGGATGTTGGCCGGTTGGTGCGTGAACATCTTCTGGAGACTGAGCTTCAACTCCAAAGTCCAATGTGTTGGCGTTCGGGTAATTTAAGTCCTGAAAATGGTTTGCATGAATTAGCGTGAGGTTGGTGTGGAGACTTTCTTTCCGACCCGGTATCGCATCATCCTCTCCGCAGTGACTGTGAGGGAAAGTACTCCTTCCACTATCTAGGCTCAGGCACCAGCAGGAAGTGCAAGTAATCAAACTTGTGGAGAGGCAGGGGAACTGGCGAAGGATCTAGAATCTGTAGACAGGTCGTGATGAGAGCGACTTTCTACAAGTGACTTGCTGCTGTCCTTCCTTACTTCTTTCCTCCCTTTCTTAGTTGCCTTCCTTCTTTCCTTAGTTTCCTTTCTTTCGTAGTTCCTTTCCTTTGCTTTTTTCCTTCCTTAGTTTACTTCCTTCCTCCCTTAGTTACCTTTTTTTTTCTTAGTTTCCGTTCTTCCTTAGCATCCTTCCTTCTTTGGTTTCCTTCCTTTCTTAGTTTTCCTTCTTTCCTTAGCTCAGTTATATCTCACTGCTGCGTTACCTGCTTCGTCCTGTAAAGGATATACAACTATTTTTTCATTGCATGGTTGGCGCTTCTTCTGTCGGTCCTGACAAGGCACGTTCCTGACCATAGCCCGCCATATCAGATCTTTGTGTTCATCCTGGGCTTGCTCCAGATGATGGCTCGTTTTATAATCTGGATCGGACCCATGGCAGTGCCGATCGGGAAAAACCAAGAATTTTAACATTTCGAATCCGCCCCTATGCGGATCGAATCCTGCAGAGACAAAGAAATGAATCGTCATTTCCAAAGCTTTTTTGGCGATACTATACATATGTGCGTGAATATATGTGTGTATGTATTTGCGCGTGCGAACGCTTGTGTGTATGTGTGTCTATGCAAATGCGCGCAAGTTCATTTCTCTTTATCGGCCTTTCTGCTTTTCTCTTTAAACCGGGCGTCAGTCTCATGTATAAAGATTGCTCATCTCCCAAATACCACGGAACAATGCCGCAAACATTCACATGACGTAGATATGTTTCTACTCATGAATGATTCATCCTGCTGGCCCCGCCCATCTCTCTCCACGTATGTTTCCTCTTCTATAATCTACATTTATCAGCCATGGAACATGTCGTGGCGGGAATTGGCAGAAGTGGCATTCTTATTCTTTAACTCGTTCAGTCCTAGCTAGTTATTACTTTCTATCTCAACAACTGTTTTTTTTTCCCCATATCCTATTTACAGGACATTGCAGTCAACGCCAACATTTTTCAGCTGCTGTTGATGTCTTGGCACGTTTTACTTTCAGTAGTTTGCCATTGATTTTTGAACGACCGGCTCACATACCTTACCATAAGCAACCAACACGAACGCGATCCACTGCCGAATCTCGCACAGCTGTGTTTCGTACGTGGGTATACGGGATTACGAACAGCGTCCTTAACGCCTTTGCCAGGGAGGTCGGCTAGCAAGTGTTAGTTTGTTGTAATATTATTTTCTATCTCGGCAATTTTTATTTGTTTGCCTATCCTTTTTACAGGACATCGCAGTCATCACCAGCATTTCTGCCGCTGTGATCTCTTGGCAAGTTTACGTTAGGTAGTTCGCCACTGCTTTCTGAACGACCGGCACCGATACCAATGCAAAACCAACGCAATGCGGTCTGCTGCCAAATCGCGCGCAGATGTTTCTAACGCGAGTATACGGGATTACGAACCGCTTTCGTTGGTCCTTCGCCACGGAGTCCGGCCAGCAAATGTTGGTTTGTTGTGATATTAATTTCTATCTCAGCAAGTGTTTCTTGTAATCTATCTTAAATGGGTATACTTGACCACGACAGGCCTTTAGGTTTTTTTTTAGGCCAGAACAGTGTCCTTTTGTTTGTTTTTTTGTTTGTGTTTGTTTGTTTGTTTGTTTGTTTGTTTGTTTGTTTTAAACTACATACAAACCTTTGAGAACAAAGTTTTAAGACTCATCTTTGGACCCATTAGGGATACACAAAGTGGAGAGTGGAAAAGAAGAAGTAACAAAGACATTTATGATCTGTTTAAGTCCCTGCTAATCACTGGTATCATGAAGGCTAATAGACTACATTGGCTGGGGCATATAGAAAGAATGGAAGATAATAGGGAAACAAAACTCGCTTACACTCAGGAAATAGATGACCGTAGACCCCGAGGTAGACCAAAAAGACGGTAGAGAGATAATATATATACAGACCTACAAGCACTTGGAATCAACGACTGGCAAGAGAAGTTCAACCAGAGAGACGAATGAAGACGGATTGTATCTGCAGCAAAGAACCTCAATGGCTCGGAACGCTGAAGAAGAAGAAGAAGAAGAAGAAGAAGAAGAAGAAGAAGAAGAAGAAGAAGAAGAAGAAGAAGAAGAAGAAGAAGAAGAAGAAGAAGAAGAAGAAGAAGAAGAAGAAGAAGAAGAAGAAGAAGAAGAAGAAGAAGAAGAAGAAGAAGAAGATGATGAAGATGATGATTTGATGGCAATCATAACATCAGATGGAAGATGCATGACAGAGCAGTATAAACCAAGCAACAGTTGCATTTCCGAAGATGAAAAATATCGTATGTGCCTAATAATAAGAAGATAAAAGTGAAATGTTATACAAAATCTGCCATGTTGTGTGGCAGTGAATCTTGGAATGGGAACACATACACAAGGAAGAGCTAGCAGGCAGCAGAGATATGGTCTCGAGACGAATACTGGTAATACCTTTGACTGCCAGAATAACTAACAACGATTGCTTGGAATTGGCTAATGAAAGTAGAAGACTGCGCACAACGACAAGAAAGAAACAAACAGTATTCTTTGTCACATAACGAGAAGAAGATATCAGCAGTGGAAGATGGAGAAACAGGCAGTGAGAAATGTTGCTGGAAGGTCTAAGGCGGTCAAATAGATGAATGTTTTCAACGGAGTTGGTACAGAAAACCAAGAACCCAGGCGCGAGGGGAGATGCGAACACCTACGTCATTTGGTAAGACAAATGATGATGATGACGATGGTGATGATGGTGATGTTGGATAAGAGGGGTTATTTTAACAACCAGTATCGAGTGGATTATGATTACAAAATGATGGAAGGAAGATTACAACATGATGGAAGGAGGAGATCAGAAAAGCATGTCAGTTAAGAAGAAGCCAATATAATTATGGTGGGTTGTTTGATATAGTATAGCATAATCACAACATAGCAGTGAGTTGTTGTTGTTGTGGTGGTGGTGGTGGTGGTGGTGGTGGTGGTGGTAGTAGTAGTAATAGTAATAGTAGTAGTTTTTGTAGTAGCTGCTGTAGCATTAGTGGTACTTTTTGTTGTAGCAGTAGTAGTAGTTGTTGTTTTTGCAGTAGTGGTAGTAGTAGTAGTAGTAGTAGTAGTAGTAGTAGTAGTAGTAGTAGTAGTAGTAGTAGTAGTAGTAGTAGTAGTAGTTGTTGTTGTTGTTGGTGTGTCTCCTGCTGCGGCTGCTGTAGTAGTAGTTGTAGTAGTGGGAGTAGTAGTAGTAGTTGTTATTGTTGTCGTAGTAGTAATAATATTAGTAGTAGGGATGATGATGATGGTGGTGGTGGTGGTGGTAGTAGTAGTAGTAGTAGTAGTAGTAGTAGTAGTAGTAGTAGTTGTTGTTGTTGTTGTTGTTGTTGTTGTAGCAGTAGTAGTAGTAGTAGTAGTAGTAGTAGTAGTAGTAGTAGTAGTAGTAGTAGCAGTAGTAGTGGTGGTGGTGGTGGTGGTGGTTGTAGTAGTAGTAGTAGTAGTAGTAGTAGTAGTAGTAGTAGTAGTAGTAGTAGTAATAGTAGTAGTAGTAGTAGTAGTAGTAGTAGTAGTAGTAGTAGTAGTAGTAGTAGTAGTAGTAGTAGTAGTAGTAGTAGTGGTAGTAGTTGTTGGTGTGTCTCCTGCTGCGGCTGCTGTAGTAGTAGTTGTAGTAGTGGGAGTAGTAGTAGTAGTTGTTATTGTTGTCGTAGTAGTAATAATATTAGTAGTAGTGATGATGATGGTGGTGGTGGTGGTAGTAGTATTAGTAGTAGTAGTAGTAGTAGTAGTAGTAGTAGTAGTAGTAGTAGTAGTAGTAGTAGTAGTAGTAGTAGTAGTAGTAGTAGTAGTAGTAGTAGTAGTAGTAGTAGTAGTAGTAGTAGTAGTAGTAGTAGTAGTAGCACCTGAAGCAGAAGTGGTATTACAAATAAATATGTAACAAAAGCTCCATCAAAATATCAGATGTTAGACAGGACTGGAGAGTCGTGCTCGCCGATGCCTGCTTCACACCCAGCACGGGACAAGAAGACTGCAAGGAGAGGCCAAATACAGTAGACAACTGTCCCAACAAACCCAGAATGGGTGTCTACGCCGGCATCCGGTGCAAACGATCATATCACACAGCAAGACTGTAAGTGGTGATGGGTGGGACCGTTTGGTTGGCTACTGAAACCGCACTTTTCGCAGCAATGTGAAGGTTGTAACCTTGTCCGTTTTTTATATTCTTTTTTTATATTCGAAATTACTCATTAGTTTTTTGGGTCTCTAAACAATATTTATATTTTATCTTTAATTGCCACTGCATTGTTTCATTTTACGTTATAAATGTTCAGTTCATCGTAAACATGTTTATTTAATTTCACTTGTATTGGCTGTATAGCGCTGTAAGTTTATCCCTCCCATATCTACTCCGTGAGACTAGTGTCGGCACACAGAGTCTGTTAGGATAAGATGTTAAGACTTCATGTTCAGAATGCATGGCGATGATAATAAGAACAGCATTCAGAATATTGCTTGAGCTGAACACCTTCATCACAACATGTAATAGCTTTAATATAAATCCACCCATTTCAAATAGCACAGCACTTAGAAACCTAGATCCTGACATTCTGCAAACCATCTTGGCCGCAGCCAGATCTGGCCGCAAAACCCGCGCTTTCGTGCACCAGTAAAAACAAGCTTTCAGACGCCTATAATTTCTGTAATGAAGAAAATAATGTTACATTACAGAAATTTACCCACCGAAACGGAAAGTTTAACTAAAGTAACCATATTTATACTTTCAAAATAATTTTGTTTTAAAACGCCGATATAGATTCTTACCTAAGCTTCTGTGTGCGTATCCAATGGTGTGAGTCGTACGACAAACCAGCCGAAGTAGCCCCCGCAATTTTCAAGAATGTGCGTTTTTTCTGAGCGCTGAGTTGCGAGAAGAAGCGGGGAGGCAGAGGGTTGCTCTTATATATTAGATGAGAGTGCACAAACAACGGATCTTGGTGTTCATTCGATCCCAGCTTTTCAGCTAAAACAAAGGCTATGCTGATCTTACGAAATAATTGCTTTTCTTGCAGCGACGACAAGTGTTAAACTTCCGGGCATCTATGACTAGAGCGATTAACATAAGGAACAATATTATTTCGACTTCTTGTTCTTGACTTAGGAATGTCAATTATATGCACCTCTTAAGTTGGAGTGGGATCGTCTGATGACGAGGGACACTGGTAACAGTGAAAGCTAATCCACACGCAAAATGTCAGTCCAATGCACTAGAAGTAGTAGCACGTGTATTAACTACGCTTGGGTTCAAAGCCAGCTAACGCAAACAAATGAGGTAGGACAAGAGGTGAATTACTCTTTTACAGTAGGGCACTCAATAAAGCAGTCAAGAAAGATTAGGTCACAATATGATTGTGCCATCTTGTGTTCCTACTATAAGAATGAAGAGAGAGAACGAAGGAACGAACAAACTTTATTTTCGAAGGGTGACAAATTGGGCACGCAGGCCCGTCTTACATTCGGCCCTTCCAATTAGTCATTTTTCGTTCATCAGTGCATAGTGCATTCACATAGGAAAAAAACATTGTCAAATGAATGTTGTAAGCATAAACAATGCACGTTACCATGTTATGAGACAAACCCCCCACCCATCTCCTATCCATCCGCGTGTCCCCCACACACACATCCACCACCCAACCACACACATACCCACAGGCACATACATGACCCCATCCATCCACGCATCCCCCAACCAACACATCCCAAACACACCACTACATACATCATCTCCCTACCCACACACACACATCTCCCACCCACCACACATCCCCACCCACCCACACACCCAGGCACACGTGCATGCAACCACCCATCTATACCCACCCACACGCACACATCCTCCACCCATCCCGTAACCTATCAGCACTCACCCACCCACATATCCTCCACCACCCACCCACACACCACCAAACACTCAGCTAAACACACATCCCCCAACCACATTTCGAACACCCACACACACATATTCCCGCCAACTCACATATCTTGCACTTACCCAACCACAAAATCCGAACCCACCCACACATCCCCCACTTGCACACATATCGAGAGAGAGAGAGAGAGAGAGAGAGAGAGAGAGAGAGAGAGAGAGAGAAAGAGAGAGAGAGAGAGAGAGAGAGAGAGAGAGACGTGAGTGCACACCTCCATTGCGTGTGAGTGTATGTGTGGGTGCATGTCTCTGTCATAATTCACACCACACCGGGGTAGTACCGTTAGTACTGGGTGTCATAATTCACACCACACCAGGGTAGTACCGTTAGTACTGGGTGTCATAATTCACACCACACCGGGGTAGTACCGTTAGTACTGGGTGTCAAAATTCACACCACACCAGGGTAGTACCGTTAGTACTGGGTGTCATAATTCACACCACACCGGGGTAGTACCGTTAGTACTGGGTGTCATAATTCACACCACACCGGGGTAGTACCGTTAGTACTGGGTGTCATAATTCACACCACACCGGGGTAGTACCGTTAGTACTGGGTTTCAAAATTCACACCACACCGGGGTAGTACCGTTAGTACTGGGTGTCATAATTCACACCACACCAGGGTAGTACCGTTAGTACTGGGTGTCATAATTCACACCACACCAGGGTAGTACCGTTAGTAATGGGTGTCATAATTCACACCACACCAGGGTAGTACCGTTAGTACTGGGTGTCATAATTCACACCACGCCAGGGTAGTACCGTTAGTACTGGGTGTCATAATTCACACCACGCCAGGGTAGTACCGTTAGTACTGGCTGTCATAATTCACACCACACCAGGGTAGTACCGTTAGTACTGGGTGTCATAATTCACACCACACCAGGGTAGTACCGTTAGTACTGGGTGTCATAATTCACACCACATTAGGGTAGTACCGTTAGTACTGGGTGTCATAATTCACACCACACCAGGGTAGTACCGTTAGTACTGGGTGTCATAATTCACACCACGCCAGGGTAGTACCGTTAGTACTGGGTGTCATAATTCACACCACGCCAGGGTAGTACCGTTAGTACTGGCTGTCATAATTCACACCACACCAGGGTAGTACCGTTAGTAATGGGTGTCATAATTCAAAATTCACACCACACCAGGGTAGTGCCGTTAGTACTGGGTGTCATAATTCACACCACACCAGGGTAGTACCGTTAGTACTGGGTGTCATAATTCACACCACACCAGGGTAGTACCGTTAGAACTGGCTGTCATAATTCACACCACACCAGGGTAGTACCGTTAGTACTGGCTGTCATAATTCACACAACACCAGGGTAGTACCGTTAGTACTGGGTGTCATAATTCACACCACGCCAGGGTAGTACCGTTAGTACTGGGTGTCATAATTCACACCACGCCAGGATAGTACCGTTAGTACTGGGTGTCATAATTCACACCACGCCAGGGTAGTACCGTTAGTACTGGCTGTCATAATTCACACCACACCAGGGTAGTACCGTTAGTAATGGCTGTCATAATTCACACAACACCAGGGTAGTACCGTTAGTACTGGGTGTCATAATTCACACCACACCAGGATAGTACCGTTAGTACTGGGTGTCATAATTCACACCACACCGGGGTAGTACCGTTAGTACTGGGTGTCATAATTCACACCACACCAGGGTAGTACTGTTAGTACTGGGTGTCATAATTCACACCACACCAGGGTAGTACCGTTAGTACTGGGTGTCATAATTCACACAACACCAGGGTAGTACCGTTAGTACTGGGTGTCATAATTCACACCACACCAGGATAGTACCGTTAGTACTGGGTGTCATAATTCACACCACGCCAGGGTAGTACCGTTAGTACTGGGTGTCATAATTCACACCACACCAGGGTAGTACCGTTAGTACTGGCTGTCATAATTCACACCACACCAGGGTAGTACCGTTAGTACTGGGTGTTATAATTCACACCACGCCAGGGTAGTACCGTTAGTACTGGGTGTTATAATTCACATTACACCAGGGTAGTACCGTTAGTACTGGGTGTCTTAATATCCGGTGTCCACCTTCGTTTCCTTTGACACCCTGCCTCTTTTCCCAAGAGCCGTGGTTCCATCAGTGTTCTTTCTAAGTCCCTGTGACAGTTAATATGACCTCAGTATTTCAGTGTCCTTGACTCGAGACAGTTTTCTTCCGTGCTCAGATCTCGTAAAATGCCAGTATTTTCTTCTTCTTGATCCACGGTATTCTGAGAATTTTCCTAGCAACAAATAAGTACAAAAGCCTCGATTCTCTTATTTAGTGATAGCGAAATGTTCCATGATTCACATCCGTATATTGTCACATGAAATATGCATGTTCACACCATGATTATCTCAATAATTCAGTATGGATTGAGACTGCACTCGGCGTCAAAGAGTCAGAGACTCAAATTAGACAGCTCATAAATAAACACACATGTATTGCGCTCATGAAGTAGGAGAAGAAAGAAGTAGAGACTTGAGGGTGCACTAGACAAGATACAAATTTAAAGCTATAGTTATCGACCACGATTCAAACCTACGAGGGTAAGTCACAAATGGCTGTAGAAAAATAACTAAATATGATAACAACTTGAAACCAGTTTATTTTTATACATACATTGTTTCTTTATTTCTCAACATAATTTCCACCAACATTGATGTACTTATCGCATCGTTTTATCAGTCCTTCCAAACCGGCGGCATAGAACTGCGTGCTCTGTTTTCCTAAATCACGTTTTCACTTCACATTCAACTTGGGCGTCATTCGCGAAATGTCTCCCGCCAAGGTGGTTTTTCAGTGTTTATGCTGACAAATGTTTGTCCCGTAAAGCGGTGCATAGCTGGGTAGAAAAAGTTACGAGGGCGAGTCAATAAAACAGTCACACACTACTGTGGGATTGTCGGTAAATAAAAACAAAGCACGCAGTTCTGTGCAGCCGGTTTGGAAGGACTGATAAAACGATGGGATAAGTGCATCAATGTTGGTGGACATTATATTGAGAAATAAAGGGACAATGTGTGTATATAAATAAACTGGTTTCAAGTATTTATCAGATGTAGTTATTTTTCTACAGCCATTTGTGACTTACTTATTAATTTATCCTCGTTTCCCCTCAAAATTTCGAGATTCGAAGCATGACCATCTAGACACCTCTAAAATAAGGTGTCTTAATTAGCCAGGTTTATCGTCCACATGAAAACACAACTATGGAATATGGACAGAATTCGTATCTAACCATTAAAACACCACAATAGGTGACAGACTTTGTATATTAAATCAGCTTAGGTCAAATATCAAATACATTTGGCCGTAATGATGTGTCCCGGTCGGGAACTACAGCTTCTAATGTTTAAGCTGTCTAGTGCGTCCTCAAGTTTCTACTTCTTTCTTCTACTTCTGTGAGTATCATCTTGCAAATGATTGCGGACAGACTCATGGTGCAGCAGGTTAAGACATATCTCCAACTGGTCGCGGACAAAGAACAATCCCCCACATTAAGCGCTAGACACAGACTGATAGAGGAAAATCATGGATGGCTCAGGCAAAAGACACAATCAGAGAAGCGTGTATGCTCCAAAACAATGGGAGAGGAGAGGAATGGGTCAGAATGCCAGAAGAAATGTCAAACGTTTACATGGTCTTATTCACACTAGATCGAGTGTAGGAACTGGTCAGCAAGTAGCGCTGAATGGGAGGTGCAACAACTGATACACGACAGTTCGCGCCCAGGTGATGTCATCATCTACACGAATGGCTCTGTGCTAAGAGGCAATAGAAATGCCTTGGGGTTCATATCGAAGATTAATGGACAGTGTCTAGTGCTGGAGAGCCTGGCATATGATATCACGACAGCTAGTTTGAGAATATAGCGTTGTTCCACTAGCTGCGGGGTAAACAGCACACAGTATCGTGGTTGTAATAATCTCACAGAGCATGTTGAATAGAACGAAGACAGGCGTGCGCCGTGCAGAGTGACATGCATCAATTAAACCATCAAAGATAGTATCCGTTGGATTTATTTCCTCTGGAAAATGATCAGGTGGACAAAGTGGCTATATTTGAGCCTCTGGGTGGGGTATTTGTGCACGATAAGGCAGTGTAGTCAGAGCCCTTTTGTGATCGTCTGTATAAAGAAGAACAGACATGACATCAGTGCCTGTGTCAGAAGTGGAGATGCCGCCGCCAAGTTATATACTATCACTGGCTAGCATCCCCAATTTGTCAGAAATTGACCAGGGACAAAATCTATATCGCTGAAGTAAAGATTAATCAAAAGTTCTGCACTCAAAAGTACAGCTTTGAATGGCTCGTTTAAAAGGTATAATTAGCTGGTCTTGATATCCCCAAGGAGTGGAAAGGGAAGGATAGATGTCTAGGTTTACGTCTACCACTGGACTACTAGGCGGGGCAGGTTTCCCCCCTGACATACCTCCCCTCCCTGGTAAGTAATTAAGTGCCGACCATAGTAAACAAGGCAGTTGCTTCCCTTGGAAGAAAGTAAAATGATTGAACTATGAGTGAAAACAAACTACAATCAATCACTTTTATTGTCTATCATTAATCATTCAACATATGATGGTTATCGGATGATGATAGTGAAACTGTAGAGGTTTATGCAGTACAACAGGCACACATATGTAGTGATGAAAAGCATGTACATAACTCTAAAGTTACTTGTATCCTGTCTGGATCTGTGGCTGGGTTACAAGTGAGATTTGCCTCGATTCCAATAGAATTTCCCTAAGCTCTAGTGGGAACACCTACGTTCCAGTAGGATCAGCTCGTCAGTGTTTCTAGACCAAAGTCCAGTCCTGACGCTACCTGGTCTTCCCTCGTTTTCGAGATCCACAACATGGCGTTCTTGTTGAGAGCTAGAATACAATATCAAGAATACCCGGTAGTCGAACACGCCTACAGTTGCATCTACTGCCATCCCTTGTAACGGTCCCGTCATTGAGAAATGAAATGTCCTAAGCCCATATCACTCATTCAGATACCGGTTCTTAGCAGCCACTCCGTCAAAATTTGTCTTAGCAGATCAAATAGTCAGTGGCGTTATTACAAGAGTTTCTGATCGGCGGGCTTAAGTGCTGGTGACCAGTCTCTGTTATGCCTCAGTGAGTTACGTTAAACGCTCTTTCACTAAACACTGAAAGGGCTAAGAGCACCATATACCCGTTACATATTGTAGATAATGTCTAACCATTATACCTCTGCTTCAAACACAACCACGCTCGTAATATATAATATTCACAATGGAGTTAACATATTACATTTTTAGCCCACTATGTGCCGCTGCTCATAATAATAGAATTAATACAACAATTAATCACCATAGGGTGATGTACCTGTGTTGAGCATCTACATCCAGTACAACCAGAATATACTAAGAAATATGTATAACAGCATACGTAAAATGTGAATAGAAACATAATTAAAAACATTCCTAGAAACATCATTTGAAAGTATGCATAGCATGATAGTCGTACTTGTTAGTAAGAATGAAATAGTGATATAACTATACAGACAGATGAGAATGTAATAGCACTTCTTGCAATAACATACATCACACAACGAAATGAACGTCGGACAAGGTAGAAACTCGTTGTTTAGCTGACTAGTAACTCGTACCTATTTCCATAAGAAATTCTTAACAGTAGAAAATCAGACATCGATAAATGGCACATACATTTACATCGTTCATACTTGATTCTATTATCTGATGTAAGCAGATCAAGTCAATAGTATTTATACACAGTGCGACCAATGCTCGTATCGCTTGGGCACCCTTACCTATTTCCCTCTGCGTTTTTTTCCCTTGATTATGTTTCATGTCACTTCACATCTTATCGGTTTCCCTGAGCCGTTCTGGCGGGAAAGTTTCCATGGGCTGAGGTCATTTCACACCGTCGGGTGGTTGTAATTTCCAGCCACGGGTCAGTATTACATCTGCCAGTCTGTGTAGTTTTATTATCAGTCTAACACTTAACACTTTTCACTTCTTTTGCTCTGCTGGACAGGCATGATATCAGCATGAAGGCTGCTGTCAATCTGGCAATATGGTTAAGCCGGGAGTCTTATCAAGCAGGAACTTCCATCTGTAATCTGCTGGTGAAAAGTACTAGCGTCAAAGTGGACTTGTTCCCACGTAGAAAGAAGGCCGTTGTCGTTTTGATTATTTGCCGTCTTCGTGTGCAATCTTACGTCATGGTTAGGTAAAGGGTGGCCTTGTAAAATGACGCGCGATTTGGTGTCATATATGGATAGCCGCGATAAGCCTGATTTTATTCCTCTAGTTTTTCCTACATCTTTTATTGAATACTTTCTTGTCGTATGAGAGGCATTCTGATTACATTCGCGGCATTCTGTGACAGCAGTACAGAATGGTGCTGCATGGAGTGACCAGAAGATCTGTCTGACACGCAGTACTCCGAGGAAAGGCTAGGTGGACACATAACCAGATTTACATTTGGTACCGTTAGTATTGGGACTCTTCGCTGGTTGTTGAAGATGAGGACGGAACACGTATGGGAACGTTCCGAGTTCTGGTATGTCGGTTCATGACTCAGCTAAGCGTGCTGGTGTGGTACTATAGACTTCATGCTATTTCGCAGTATCTTGATACGACTAATTAATTATCATAATTTACTAGGCACTGGGGAAGTCCGCGGTATCTACATGGCTATAACGTATTCCTGCAGCTCTGGTGATTATGAATTCAAATCCCCTTTGAGACGGGGGTATTGTTTTCTATTGACCTAGGTCCCTAGGTCAACTCAGACATACAATGGGCACCATGTAATGTAATGTAATGGGAAGTAAAGATGGACGGTGGGATACTGACCACGCCCATCGAGTGCGGGTCGGTCTTATTATATGGGGGTAGCAGGGTTCGCCATCTCACGCCATCACGAGAACTTAGTATCAAGTCAATGTTCTTGTCCCGGTTACATAGATGACCAAGTCATTGAGGTATTTTGTCTCATTGTCTTTGTTTTGCTCGCTTCCCATCAAATTTGATAGTTGTTGATAGTTAGTGTATTTCTCCCCATAACATGAGAACAGAGAAAAGATCGGCCTATGACAGTGGGAACAATTTATAGAGATGGTGGTGTGCGCGTGACAACAGACAAAGAGAAAGGGGAGGCATTTCTCCAGAGATTTTTAGAGCAGACCAATCATAATGATGCGGACATCAGGGATGCAGTTAGAGAGGAGTTATCTGGCACTACGAAGAATATGCAGTATGAAGACATCATACGGGTGGAACATGTTAAACACATTTTGAAAAAGGCAAAAGACACGGCACCAGGGCCCGATGGGGTCAGGTATGGCCACATGAAGGGTTTGAGCGATGCAGACCTGGAGGAGATGACCGACTGCTTTAACCAGAGCATTAGGACAGCATCAGTACCGCAGGATTGGGTGCACAGCTATCTCATCCCTCTCCCAAAACCATTCAAGGATCAGTCAAAGCTTAGCGGCTTTAGAATCATCACCCTTCAAAATACATTTGGGAAGGTTCTAGAGAAGATAGTCGCTGTCAAGCTGCAAGAGTTTTTGGAAAGCGGGAAGCTTTTTCCAAGAGACCTGGGGAGATACAGGCTAGGAAAAGATACCTGGTCAAATGCAGCCACTTTTGCCTTTGACGTTTATGAGGGGTTCCAGAGTAGACAAGAAACTATGGCGGCAGCGCTGGATCTCGAGGATGCGTACAATAAAGTTCGATATGATATTTTGATGACCGCACTGATGGAGAAGGGGGTCAATCCCTGGTTGGTGAACTGGATAGCAGCCGTCCTGCACTCTCGTCGGGTTGCTCTCCGTCTGGGTGCATGGACCTCAGAGCCACATATTTTAACTCCGGGACTGCCACAGGGATCTGCAATCTCACCGGTGCTCTTTAATGTGTATACGAGCAAGATCGCAAACCTAGAAGCACAAGGGGTTAGAAGAATACTAACATTTGCAGATGATATTCTTGCCTATTGGCAGGGAATAGATAGGGAGGAAACAGCCCAGGAGCTACGGGCGACAGTAGACAAAGTGATTGACTGGTGCACTGAAATGAGTGCTGTCATCCACCCGGAAAAGGCGGCTGTTTTGTGGTGCTCTCTGGACAACAGGATTGTGAGAGCGGATGTCCTAAGCCTCACAATAGATGGTAGAAATGTCAGAAGAGAGAACAAACTGAAGTATCTGGGATCAGATTTGGCAGGAGCCTATCCTTCAAGGACCATGTGAAGACGGTTGTGACAAGATCTCAAAAGGGACTCAGTGCACTTAAAAATATGGCTGCAATGGACACAGAGCAGAGAATGCTTTTCACACTATACCAGCACTTGAGCCTCTCAGTAATTGATTATGGATTAGGTCTGCTCACTGTCTCAGAGAGTCAGCTGGTGAAGTTAGAGCGCATACAGAACGAAGCTATGCGGGTCATTCTGGGATGCACTAGAGACACCCCAGTAGTGTTTATGCGCTACATCCTTGGTCTGCCGACTGTTGCTGGTAGGCTCAAGGTGATGCAGGCGAAGGCATACCTCAGACTAGCTGCAGACACAGACCACCCACTGCATGAGGCGCTGGACGCAGTTAAGGGTCAGCGACTGATAAGAGGGAAATCATGGATGGCTCAGGCAGAGGATACGATCAGACAGGTGTGCCCCTTGGAGAACATTAGGCGTGGAGAGGAGTGGGTCAGAGTGCCAGCGGAGCAGTCAGAATTGTGCAGAGTTATAATCACATTAAGCCGGGAGTGCAGGGAGTGGCCAGCAGGGGCCACGGAAGTGGAAATCCAGCAACTAATTCAGGACAGTGCTCACTCGAGTGATGTGATTATCTACACAGATGGTTCGGTGTCAAGAGGTGAGAAAATTGGCTGGGGTTTCATAGCCAAAGCCAATGGTCGACGTTTGGGGCAGGAGAGCCTGGCATATGATACCACAACATCCAGCTTAAGAATGGAGATGGAGGCGGTCACTGCGGCTCTCCGCTGGATGGAGAATACGACACACACACACACACACACACACACACACACATCGTGATTGTAACTGACTCAGAAAGCATGCTGACGAGGGTGAGGACGAGCAGGCTTCGTGCGGAGTGGCTTGCTTCGCTTCGGAGGTCACGGGTGACAAGCATCACCTGGATCTTTTCTCCGGGGCATGCCGGTGTGCTGGGAAATGAACAGGCGGACAGATTGGCTGGCTCTGCAGAACTTGGTGGAGTACTGATACATGACAAGGCAGACGTGGTTGCGGCCTTGTGGGAGCACGTGCACACCTCGGAGGAGCAAATGGATTACCATGGTCTGGCAAGAATGAGACAGCGAGGAGTGACGAGGGGATCTGGCCGCCGCTCAACGCTCAGAGGAAAGGCGAGACGGACATATAATCAGATTGCTACTGGTACTATTAGTGTTGGAACTCTTCGCTGGCTGCTGAGGATGGGGACGGAGCGCTTATGGGAATGCCCCGAATGCTGTGATGTCGATTCCTAAATCAATCAATCAATCAATCAATCAATCCCCATAACATGCACCAAAACAAAACAAAATAAATAAATAACTACACACGTATTGTTTAGCTCTCACAGAAGTAGGGATAAGAATTAGATACTAAAGGATGTACTAGACAACATAAAAATTGAAAGCTAAAGTAACCGACCTGGATTCGAACCTATCACCTCCAAATGACGACAGCGCCTTGCTACAGGAACAAGTGTGCTTCGACGGATGACCAACTAGATCTCATCTCATCTCATCATGTTCCTCTTGTACCTTGCGGTGTCGAGGTGAAGTATAAACTTCGTGAGAGTGCCCGGTTATGGGCTTCGTATATCGACATTCCCATGGATTCTGTTATTCCCTCCGTCCAACGTTTACGTGGTCGGCCTCTTCCTCTGTTTCCATCTGGTCTGTACATCATTGCTTGTTGTGGCATGCTGTTGACTGGTAACCTACTTGCATGGCCAAACCATTTGACTTGCTGCTTTCTAATAAAATCTAGAGCAGCTTTAACCCCCACTTTAGTCCTGATTTCTTCATTTCTGATCTTATCTCTTCTTGATACGTTGAGTATTCTTCTCAGGAACCTCATTTCTGTTGTTGTGATTTTTCTTTTCTCTTTTTCTGTCATTGTCCAGGTTTGGCATTGGTAGCACAGAGTTGGTAGGAAGATTGTGTTGTAAAGTGCTTTCTTAGTAGTTATTGATACATGTTTGTTCTTTAGTATTGGTGCCATTTGTCCAATGAGTTGATTTGCCTTATTGCACCTATTTTCGATCTCGTTTTCTGATCTGCCATTTGATGATATTATACTTCCTAGGTACTTGAAGCTCTTTACTTGTTTCAAGGGATGTTCGTTTAGGTGAATTGTTGCTGTTTGTTCTTCTTTAGTTATAGTCATTACCTCTGTTTTGCTTGTGCTAATTTTCATGTTATGTTCCCTACACATTTCGTTTAGACTATTCATGTGGTCTTGTGGTCAGCTTCTGATTTTGCTATTAGTGCTTGGTCGTCCGCAAACAGGAGTTCTCTAATGGTTAGATTTGCAGATGGTTCTTCTTCTGTGTTCTCGTCATGCGGTATTCTTGCTATCTCTGCTTGGCTGGTTTCTTTACATATGTTGTCTATATATGTTATGAACAAGAGAGGGGACAGGACACAACCTTGTCGTACTCCAGATCTTATGGTGAAGGGTTCTGAGTGTCCTCCAGTTGCTCTCACTATGCATTCACTGTTGTTGTATAAACTTCTACATAGGTTTGTTAGATGTGTACTCACTCCATATTGTTTAAGGATTTCCCACAGCTTGTTTCTATCTACCCTATCAAATGCCTTTTCTTGGTCGACAAAGGCTAAGTAGAGTGTTTCATTGAATTCGATTGATTTTTCTATAAGTTGTCTAAGAGCAAAAATGGCGTCTGTGCATCCTTTGTTTTTCCTCAATCCAAGCTGCGTTTCGCTTAGCTGGGGTTCTAAAGTAGTTCGTAATCTTTTTTCAAGAATTTTGCAGAATATTTCCCCAGTATGACTCAACAGTGAAATGCCTCTGTATTGTGTGCAATCTCTTTTGCTGCCTTTGTTTTTCCAAATTGGGATAATTATGGCGTTTCCCCAGTCTCGTGGTGTCTGTTGTTCTACCCACACATGATTGAATAGTCTATGTAGCTGTGACATGTTGGGAGTTGGAAGCAGTACCCACTCTGACTTACCCCACAATGAAGTACAGCTATGAGGATGGGACTGATTTCATTTGGAGGGGATGGGTTCTTGGAAGCCAAAGTGACCCATAATAGCTCTGGAAATCTAGGGGTTTTCCCAGGAAAATTAATTCTTCCCTCCAAAATCTTCCTTCCCGAAAAGAGAAACTTAATTAGCTCAAGAGTCCCCCACCTATGAACATTTTCCCTTTTAGGTGAAATGGTCACAGGAATTAATAAAATGTAAAGTTCCCTTTTCTGAGTAAACTGGAACCTGGGAGATTACAATAGAACAGAATTTAGCTGTCTATTAGTGTTTACCCAGTCACCTGTAGTTCCAGATACTACCTTTATGTGAAGTAGTTACATTAACTAAACACATAGATAATAATGAAAAGTTTTGTCACACCACAATGGACTGACAGAAAAATGCAGAAACAGTTAATTTTGGTTTATTAATCAAAATAAAAAACCTGTGGAAGTAAACCAGTGATGCATTATGACATATGAACTAAACCACTTTGGTTCCAGAATAATTTTCTAAGACACAATGGAGATTAGAACTCCTGGAAGATCTCATGGCAGTTCTGGCATTTCATCACGGTACCACCCTTCTGATTTCCTAACAAAGTCTCTGCACTACACAAAATGTTCTGTTTGTGAACTTTCAGTTGAGTTATTAAGTGAAACTTGGAATTAAACAGTCTACACATATCCCGGAGAACTTTCTGGAATGCATAACTATATGACACAGTCTTTCCTTATAAAATTGTCTATCAGACTTCAGCCATGATATTAAAAATTTTCAAGTCTTTTGTGAATGATAAAACTGATCCTAATGATCTTAGAAAGTCTCCCCAAATCACTTATGTTGTCACTTCTCCAGGAAGCAAAGCTCAATGAAGACTTGATCAGATCAACTCCTGACAACAGATCTTACTGAGCAGTTCATGATTGGCAGTCCCATGGTACATTATTGGACAATGATCTGCAACTCTGGATCATGAGTACATTATTGGACAATGATCTGCAACTCTGGATCATGACAATCTGCGAACACCGCCATCCTCACCTGAGGTGGATAAACATGGTGAACACATTTATATCTAGCCAAAGGATGATAATTCTCCAGTGGACAAGAATGAAAAGGGTTTACAGACATGAGGTACAGAAGGTAGCAGATTCAGGAAGTACCTACAAGTTAAGAGCTACAAGTGGGTCTCCTTGTACTGGCATTAGACATCAGCAATTATATTGGGCAAGCTTTCTTTTTCTGCACTTGTACATAGTGGCCTGTTGGCTGATGTTCTCACAGAGGACACAGACACAGTGACAGACAAGGCTAGAAAAGAATGATGGAGAGTAAATGATGAGATGTACCCAGCATATCTGATCCCTACATAGTAATGGAACAGGATAGGATGATTGTTCATCTCATACATATTAACTCATGTTACCAATCAGTGCTGCCACCATTGTTTTAGTCTGCCTGGATACTTTCCTGTTTATACCCTCTCACCTCTTCTGTCATTTCCTTTACTTACTTCTTCTGACACTGGGGTGATATTTCCCCCTGACAGTTTAGAAGTGCTTATGCATGAAAGCATATTATGTCCTTTACTTACTCGGTCAACCAGGGTGATGGTTTAATAACTACATTCCACATGTTGCATCAAAGTAATAATGTAAAGAAACATACATTAAATATTTCACTCTAAAGTTAATATAAGTTAACATATAATTGGTATGAATGTGGAGGTCTATGTGAAATGTTCCTTATGAGGATTTACACTGCCTCTCATTCAATAACACACATATATATATACAGAGTGAAAGAAAGATGAGACACCACATTGTACTCATTCTCTCAAACTAACACCATTCTTCTTTTATTCGTTCACTTGAGTGCCGGTGTTGGACTGTTAGCTGGACTGTGGTTCGGTCAGAGTGCTAAATGCTTGGTTGAATAAATCACAGCAGTATAAATGCTGGACCAGTCATGGATGCTAAACAGTTACACTCACAATCTGTCTTCACGCCACGGACATATAAGATAAGAGGTAGAGTCTTTCATTCCTCCTTCTCACATTCGCGTGTGTTGGCGGTTCGCTGTGGATTGCAACTAAGGCGACACCTAGCACCAGATCATAGTTTATCTTGTACTAACCCTGCTCTGAACGCAGTCAGCAAGCCAGTGGGATTTAGACTCAAGAATAGGAAACAGTCTGGGCATAATTGAGCCTCTTTTCACAGCTTCAGACATAGTGATTGTACAGCACTCTTCTGGAAACGAAAGATAGAGGGCGTCAGATATCTACATCAGCGCTGGCAGAGAGTAGCCATCTTGGGACTGGTTGAAAGTTGGTTTCTATCTTCTAATAGAAGAATAAATATATATATATTCGTGCCGGAACTTACACACACACACACTCTCATACTTAACGCTTTACCTGACTCAGAAACAAACAAACCCAGGCATAATTTCGTCTGAAGCTTTCCTTCTGAATCAGGATGAGGGACACACAGAGACCTAAACCACATCTGGAGGCTTTGCCGGTCGCTCTGCAAGTGCCGAATTTTAGCGTCGCTGGCCCCAAAATATTTCGCGGGCGACGCGATTATTCTAGGTTAACCAATAGACAGAACGGGCCTAAATCACATGATCTGTCCATCATTGGGTGTCACAGCTATTAATACTCTTGACGCCACATTCCTAGCATCCCAATTCTCTCTAGTGCAAACCCTTAGTGAGAAGTGTGTTTTGAAATTGTGATGTGCAGCAGTGAACAAGACGGAGTGCGCAATCATGCGACAGTAGCCAAGCTGTTCCTACTTCTCTTGCTGCTTTAATTAGTTCATTTGGTATTTCATCCTGTCCTGGTGATTTGTTCAATGGGGCTAATCTGATGGCTTCTATAATTTCTTCTTTTAGTATGTCTGGTTCTAGTTCTTCGGTGACATCTGTGTAGGTCTCTTGAATTCCTGTGACATCTGATGGGATGTTGAGAAGTTGTTCGAAATACTGCTTCCATCTTATTAGGATCAGTTTTTGTTCACTTATTGGTTCTCCATTTTCGCTGTTAATTATTTCAGTTGGGTCAAAAGGTTCTCCTCTGGTTCGCATTGCACTTATCTTTTTGTAGAAGTTTCTGGTTGCCTCTTTGTAGTTTTTATTTAGGGTTTCTCCATACTCTTCCCAGTCTTTTTGTTTTTCTCTCTTTGATGACCAACTAGATACCTCTATAATTGGTGTCTTCAATAGCCAGGTCTATCATCCACATGAACCCACAACTACGGAATATCGACAGAATTCTTATCCAACCATTGAAATGGCACCATCAATCAATAGATCATGTGCCATGCCGGAAAGCGTTGGCGGTCATGACTCACCATTTCACTCGATCACCAGAGACGTGGATCAGCTCAGTTTTCCTGTCTCGTCCATGCCATGTGGTCAAGCCATCCAGGTATTTTCCTCTCGGTCTTCCTCTTGGTTTGTTCCTTTCGATCTTGCCAGTTGTCACCAAGTTCTCCAATCCATTTCTTCTCATAACATGTCCAAACAATTTTGACTGTCTATGTCTAATTTCTCTAATAAATTTACGAGTTTTATTTGTCTCCTGTAGTACTTGGTCATTGGTTTTTCTATCTGTCCATTGTATTCTTTGCATTTTCCTCAGAAACCACATTTCTGCAGCCATCAGATATTTTTCAGCTTGACTGCACATTGTCCAAGTTTCACATCCATACAAAAGAACAGGCTCTGTGTATCCCCTCAAAAATGGCACCATGGGTCTCAGAAATTTATATTAAATCAGCATCGATCGAATAAGAAAAACACAAACACATCAAGCCGGATTGCTGGGTCCAGTATATAGTAACAAACATTTAAAGAAGAGAAATGATTGGTTGGTTCCAATCTTGTACACGTATTACACATAAACATCAATCGGGGAACCCTTTGATACCATCAAGACAGTTAATAAATAGGCACACACGTATTGATTGGCGCTAATATGGAAGAGTAATACACAAAGATGATGGGGGTCCGGCCAAGCCGACACACCACAAATTTCCTACGTCATCGATTGGACGGCATATTTTGGAAACCGGTCACGTGATTGATAGGAACAACGCGTTTCGTATGTTTTTTTAACACACAAACTAGTCGAGTGTTAAAAGTCGCAGAAGCCATCATGTTTAATCTTCATAGACCTGTTTTGTGCAAACAGAAAAACATGATCCAGCCATCATGTGCCATGCCGATAAGCGTGGGCGGTCATGTTCTGCCATCTCACTCGATCACCAGAATCGTGGATCAGCTCCGTGTTCCTGTCTCGACCATGCCATGCGGCCAAGCCATCCAGGTATTTACTTCTCGGTCTTCCCGTTGGTCTCTTCCCTTCGAGCTTGCCAGTTGTCACCAAGCTCTCCAAGTCATATCTTCTCATAACATGTCCAAAAAATTTTGACTGTCTACGTCTAATTACCCTAATCAGTTTACGATCTTCATTTGTTTCTTGAAGGACTTGTTCATTGGTTTTTCTGTCTGTCCATGGTATTCTTTGCATTTTCCTCAGAAACCACATTTCCACAGCCATCAAATGGTTTTCAGCTTGGCTGCTCATTGTCCACGCTTCACATCCATACAAAAGTATAGGTTCTATGTAGCACTTCAACACTCTTTTTCTCGTTTCAATTGATATCTTTTTATTGGTCAGTATGTTTTCCATCTTGAAAAAGGCTACCTTCGCAACGGCAATTCTTGTTCTAATCTCTTCGAAGGCATCTCCCATCAGATGTTATGACTGTTCCGAGATAACTGTATCGATTCACTTGCTTAAGAATATGCCCATTTACTCGTATATCACATTGTGGTATTTCCTTCTTCGCAGTGACGACCTTAATCTGTGTCTTCTTACTATTCAGTTCTAACCCTAGTTGTTCACTGTGTGCAACAACCGCATCTACTAAATGTTGCAGGTCCTGTTCATTGTCTGCAATCAAGACTGTATCATCTGCATATCTAATGTTATTGATGTATCGTCCCCCAATGTTGATTCCTTCCATATCTTCTATATTTCTGAAAATATTCTCACTGTACAGGGAAAAAAGATCTGGAGACATTACACATCCCTGTCTCACACCTCTTTTAATAGGCTGATATTGGCCTACATCGTTCTCAATTCTGATGGCAGCTTGTTGTTTCCAATATGTTTTTTACAAGTCTAAGGTCTTTTCCATCAATTTGTAAATCTTCAAGCATCCTTATCATGTCGACATATCTCACTTTATCGAAAGCCTTTGTGTAGTCAATAAAGCAAAGATATAGATCTTTGTTTACTTCTATAGAACGTTCAATTATTGTTCTCAGTATATACACAGCATTTACTATACCCTTGCCTTCTACAAACCCACATTGTTCTTCTCCAATTTCGGGTAATAGTCAGTTTAAAATACCGTGGTAGACAATTGAAATTACTGTGAAAATATGTGTATATTTCAGCTTGAAGGATTTATCTCATTACTTAATTTTATATTGTGTGATTTCTGCGGTGTGTACCTGACGAGATGCAACGAAATATGCCAGGCAATAAATTGTGCATCTATATAGTCTATAGTCTGTGTCTTCGTTATTCAAATTCACTACAGGAAAACATTGTTTTGGCATGGAACATAGTCAGAGGTTATTTCGAACTTTCCGTTACACAGTTTTTCCCATGACATGTTGTCCTGGCAACAGATATTCAAACACATTGTCTGTCTGTGGGTTGGTTTCAATGTCTGTCTGTCTGTCTCAATGCATGTGTGTATGTGTGTGTGTGTGTATGTGTGTGGTGTGTGTATGCATGTATGTACGTATATATGTGTGTGTGTTTATGTATTGTTTATTCTCGCTTGCTTTAACTCGAGCGTAGTCCACACACGTACTACGAATGCGTGCACTGGCCTGATTTTTGAGCAAGGGATAGCTTTCCCCATTACCAGTGTCCCTCGCCATCAGGCCAACTCATTCTGACTTCTGAGATATGTGTAATTTACATCCCGAAGACAAGGACGAGACATCAACATGTGAGTCCAAATAGCCGGTATATGGCTTGAACCTACTACGTCGCCATCAGCGCACGGGAAATTTAAGCGCGAGTAGTTTAATTCTTGCATGTACATATGTATGTATATGTAGTAATATGTATGGATGGATGGACAGAAGAGTGGATCGGGGTTGGTGGTGTGTATATATATATATATGTAGGGATGGATGGATAGATGAGTGTGGTGAAAGGGTTGGGCTGTGGGTGATATGTGTGTGTGTGTGTGTGTGTGTGTGTGTGTGTGTGTGTGTGTTTGTGTGTGTGTGTGTTTGTGTGTGTGTGGATAGATGGATAAATTGGAAGGGTGGCTCGGTGGGTGGTGCGTGTGTATGTGTGTGTGTGCGTGCGTGCGTGCGTGCGTGCGTGCGCGCGTGCGTGCGCGCGTGTTTTTGTAGGCGCCCGTTTGGTCATAATGCTGTTTAAAATGTTCTACGTCCTTTGCAGGAGGTTGCAATCAACCCCAACCACAGGATGATATACTCGGCAATTCTACCTTAACCAGGAAATTTCCATTCCGAGAAAGACAAGGGTTAGCTGAGTTAGCTCACCCTGTAGGTAGTAGCCTCCAAGCATCGCGAGCACACGTGTTACCTGATTTTAGGGCGGGTAGCAATTTCGGCGTTGCTATGGAAACAGCTGAAGTTCAAGGCCTGTTAGTTGGGCCAGCTTGCGTACGTAACCTAGTTTTGTGTGATTTGTGCTGAATATTTGAAATATTGCCGGCTGGCAGTAGAATTTCTAGGTGGAATAAACGTTACCGTGTGCATTCCAGGCGTTTGAAACACTACGTTGCGCGCTAGTGCGCGTATATATACACGCACACACGCGCGCGCGCACACACACACACACACACACACACACACACACACACACACTGTGAGCTATTCTTTGCTGAGGTTAGAAAACAATTTTAACATCAATTTCACCGCTGCAGGCGATTTAGCAGCAAACCATCTTGAGTTGGGTTTGTTTTTTTTAACGAAATGATATAGGTGCCGGTCGTTCAGAAAGCAATGGTAAACTACTGAACATAAACTTGCCGGGAGATCACAAACAGCATTTTTTTTTTAATGCTGGGGTTGACTGCGACGTCCTGTAAAGGATATGCAACTAACATTTTTTAAATATCCATTTAGCTACGAGGAATACTTGACAGTTTGACACCTCATGGGAGTGGAGGTGCGAGGGGGGGGGGGTGTAAAATTGATTTTGGTGACCTCGTTACCACTAGCACCAACATCAGCAAGATCTATTCTCCCGTGTGTTGCCGGGGCCCATAAGGGAAGCAAAGAATAGCAACACTGTAGCCTACCACGCATGTCGTAAGAGGTGACTAAGGAGGCTTGATGGTTCCGTCGCCCTGCTACTGAGTGAGTGCGTGGCGCGACACTGTGAGCTGTGAGTTTCGTGTGAAATGCTTTTGAATCTGCCCGAGGTTTTTTGGAACGTGACTGCATGTTCTGAGCGATGGCAGGTGGCTATGTCCCAGAGTTTACCAGTTTTTGTCTTATGCAGAAATGCGTGGCTGCTGGGCTTCTGGTTGACTGCCACTACCATCGACAATGAATTGTATTTTCGTGGACTGTGTGGGTGAACATCTAGGAAACATACAGATAGGAAAATGACTGCCGATTCCATCAGAGATGAACTGGATGTTTCGTGGGGGACTGGTGTGTTGACATTCTGGTGGCGGCATTATGCACAGTGTATCTGTGCGGGCTGTTGTTTGTCGAGGCTCCTGTCTTTTCCACTTTTCACCTTGGGCAGTGGGGAGCGTTTTGTGAGATATTCACTGGCACAGGAACGGAGCATAATGGGGACAACCCGTTGCTGTGAAGTTGGAACTGCGACTAACTAACTAACTAACTATTTATGACGGTTGAATATCTGGTGGTTGTTCATAACGTGTATTTTTTATTTATTTATTTATTTTTTTTTTTTTTTTTTTTGCGCTTATAGAAGAAGACAGAAGTAGAGACTGGAAGTAGTAATTAGACAGCATAAAAACTGAAAGCTGTAGTTACCGCCTAGGATTCGAACCTATCACCTCCAAATGACGACAGAGCCTCGCTTCAGGAACAAGTGTACTGGTTTGTTGACTGACTGGCTGGCTAATAGGCTGGTTGGCAGGTTAGTTGCCTGGTTGGTTGATTGGTTGGTTGGTTGGTTGGTTGGTTGTGAAGCTTCTATAAGACAGCGTTTTAATTAAGTCTAAAGCATTAGCGTTCGTGTGGCCAGAGCCATGATAAACGTGTGCATCTATCGGAGTGAGTATAGAAACTGTGCCCCCGACCTAACACCCACGTTACTGCTTCCCCGAGGTCTGTGTTGCAGCTCCCCTTTCCATCTCCAAGTTCGGAAACCAATGGGTATGCAAGACTGGTACTGACACTTCGCATCTGACGAGAGCCATATTAGGATGTAACCACGTCATGGTTCAGTAAACCATATACGGACTAGCTGGGGCTAGCCTGGGTTGGTAATGTTTCAAACCCTCTGACTCGGGGCTCCAAAGGTTGTGGGTTCGATTCCGTCCGCGTCCTTCGGTTCACGATGCATTTTTTTCGGAGACTCCTGGGGGTCGTCGCTGGAGCTACGGAGTTCGGCTTTGTGTGACACTTTCGGCAGTTCGCTGCGGAAAGAGACTGAGCCATATGGGATAACAATCCGGTGCAGTGAAGTAGATCCTGTCGACTTTTAAGCGACTTTTAAGGTAATGTTTTATCCACGAGTTTTGGGGCATTTCGTTGTCATCAATACAAGAAGCCCATAAGCGGGCAATCTTCACCTCGACACCGCAAGTACAAGAGGAACATGATGAAATCAGATGAGATGAGATTGTCCTCAGACTCCGAGTCAATGTCTGAACGCATCTTTTAAAGAGGCAAGTTATGTTCGGCTTGGATAAAACATACCTAAAGTTGCATATTAAAATACATCCAGATTTCTTGGCACGCTCTGATTAAAAGTAAATGTGCTTTTTTGTTTATTCACCCCAAACAAAAAAGCATCCCTTACAGAGCCTCATTTGCATCGGTCCGGCAATCACTTCCGGTTAAGTATTCGGTGAACTGCTGGACCGATCGATGGATGTTTTGTTAGTTTTTGGGACAGTATTGCCCTCACTGTCGTCGGCGTACTCCGATGGCATACGATGGCGACATAATATTATTATCAATAACACAAATGGACATTGAGAAACCAATTAAGTCAGTGCAAGAACAAAGCGAGAAACTATATGTAAACTCAATGCAACAAAATCGTCGTCGTCTTCTCCTTCTTCTTTTCTCCTCCTCCTCCTCCTCCTCCTCCTCTTCTTCTTCTGCTTCTGCGATCAACGTTTACTACACATGCTGCAAAGCATCCATTGTAGTGCGGTAGATGTCCACTTCCTGACCTAGTGTCACTTAGACCAACACTTTCCGACTTCGACGGTTGTGTTTCTTTTCTGGAACCCTCTTCCCATAGGGAGATTGCCTTCCAGGCCTAGTGGGCTATACCTGAGTAGTATAGTATGCGCATTATCACCCCTAAATGGGGAGTGGGGATGGGGATTGTGCGGAGTATTTTGTTATATAGCTCTATGTGGCGTCATCGCACTCCCCCTGAAATCGACTCCCCATTCTCAATGGGGAGTCAAAGGGGTATAACTCATGTTTGGTCTTATTACATCCCTTTAAAAGCCGGTCATAGGGTGGGTGTAGTCGGGGGCGACCGGGCGTGCGTGTGCGTGATCGGGTACATGGTGCGAGGGCGGTCGGTGTTCGAATCCAATTCAATATGTGACGTGGGTGTAAGACATATTTTCGTTGTTAAGGAGGCGTTTATATGGTCTGCAGAGACTATTAGTGGCCTATACACTATCATCATAGGGTTACATGTGGGGCATGCGTGTGAGTGTGAGTGGTTGTGATAGGTTTACAGTGCTCGTCCACACGGTGGGGAAGTGGTTGTGGAGTGGGTGTAAGATGGCTCTTCGTTGTTAAGGAGGTGGTTATATGGTCTGTAGAGACTATTAGTGGTCTATAAAACTATCATCATACAAGGGTCACAGAGATTCAGCGGTTGTATTAGGGTTACAGTGCTCGTCCTCACGGTGGGGAAGTGGCTGTGGAATGGGTGTAAGACGGATTGTCGTTGTTGAGATGGTGGTTATATGGTCTGTAGAGACTATTAGTGTCATCATCATACAAGGGTCACAGATCTTTTAAAAGGAAAACCGTAATAAAGTAAAGATGATGCTTATTAGTGGTCGGGTTGTGTGACTGGGGATGGTCGAAGGATAGAGTATTAAGAGTATGTGTAAAAGTCGTGACGTGGGTATGATAGATGCCCTGTGTCTATTTGGTCATACCTAGAAGTACACTGGTTGCTGTAGTGAGGTGTCATGTGGAGGTGACAGGTTCGAAGCCCGGTAATTGACCAGGTTAAATACCTATTCAGTGTACCGGCTGTATCTCATTTAAGCCGAATTAGGGGACAATACCACTTGTCGTTAATACTCAAAAAGTGTCGTCTGGGCTGTTATCTGTAGCAAGAAAAGGACAGTCTTCTTCCAACCAAAGAAACAAAAACATGGATTACAACCCTGGCCAACGAAATCAATTTTTGCCTCCTCTTTCTCCTACAGCCATTTTGTTCTACCAGAAACCTACTTCTGGCAGTCAGGCAGCAGTAGACCTGCAAGAGACAACCTTTGATTTGCTTAATGATGTTTCTTCAGATGAAAATATTGACCTTCTACCTAGTAGTCATGGTCCAGCCTCTGAGTCTCTCAAGAAAATTAATGTTTTGTGGAATGAAACATATCCCACTGCCGGTTTCCGAAGCTGCTCATCTGGTTCAACAGAGGAAATACAACACCCAACGATTAAGGTTTGTATAAATGGTAACTTTCATGCGCATAGTTCCGATGTCTAATTTTACAAGTAGTAGTATGGACCAACCAAAACTGACACAGACTCGTGTGTCGTGAAGACATGTGTTGAGATACGCCTCTTTAGAGTCATTCGTGGTCCATCACTATCACCACCTTCCCGGTCCTTCTCCGCCTTACATTTTTATTATACAAACAATTCTGCTCCCAATAACTTGACACCTGACATGTTCTACAGCTAGTTTTCACCGCTTACCTCCACACATCCTAACACTCCTGGTTATATAATATAAGCTGATCCCCAGCATCATTCACGGCTGGTCTGGCGGTTCACATTCTGAGATCATTGGTACACATTTTCCCACCTCGTTCTGTCTATTGTACATTAGTACAGTCACTCTGACGTTAGTATGGCATCTCTGTAATGATTGCGGTTTGGTTTATGAAGACTTGTCACCACAACATTTTTTCTGCTTTCCATAATTTTTTACTTTGCAAAGCCTGTTTTCATATCCTTTTCACAGCTGTATCACAGTTCATTTCATGCATATCGTAATTATTGTCACGATTTTTCTCTCAAGTCGTGGCCAAAGAATGTCGGTTTTTGATGCAAATTAACCAATTCTCTTTGTCTCTCTCCTACTATCTTTATTACACTATCCGTTCAATGTGTTTTTTCATCATTCTTCTATGAAATCAACGGTAGCTTTCACATAATTTCTTATATAAACCACACAAGCGGTTTATTAAAGGAGACCATGTAAAAGGTCTTTTTAACATAATTCCGCGGGCATCTCCGCTTATATAGCACAATATTTAATGATAAATATAATTCATTGTGTTTTTCACTGTAAATGGTGAAAGTCGCTTAAGATATTGCGGTTTTCATAGTGATGTGTTATATGTGGCAGTTCTTTAACTTTCATTATAAATAGTTATTGTGTTTTGTAACGGTCACTAATAAAGAATTATTATCTGGTGGAGTTTTATAACTTTTACACCAAGTGTTTGAAGTCCTTGTAAATTTTTCAATATGATTATTTCCGGCACAGGTTAAGTTTGCATCAGAACCGTACCTCTCGAAAGTTCATCTCGTTGGCACCGAAGAACGCCATGGTAACTGGCATCATGTAACCAGAGAACGTGAGAATTTTGAAAAGCGTGTTCTAGCGCTGGAACCAATTTTGACCCCAGTCCTAGGAGCCAGTCACAGAGTCAAGTCCTGGAGCAGAGAAAAAAGTCAAGCACAACAGTGGAGGAGGCAGAGATAGTCTAATCAACTTGTCTGTGTTTCTCTCTGTCATAGTAAACTAGTTATAACCAGAAATAAACTCGTATGCGTCTTTGTTCTTGTATGTATGTATCAAGTCGGCCACCGATAACAGGGTGTCATCAGCCTCTCACTACGAGAACGACATGAAAAACAGGAAAACCAGAAAGAGGAAAACAATAACAACATATAATACTGTTAATAAAACAATCACTACAACAACAACAAACTCTACAAACTCTACAAATTACTACTACTACTACTACTACTACTACTACTACTACTACTACTACTACTACTACTACTACTACTACTACTACTACTACTACTACTACTACTACTACTACTACTACTACTACTACTACTACTACTACTACTACTACTACTACTACTACTACTACTACTACTACTACTACTACTACTGCTGCTACTACTACTACTACTACTACTACTATACTACTACTACTACTACTACTACTACTACTACTACTACTACTACTACTACTACTACTACTACTACTACTACTACTACTACTACTACTACTACTACTACTACTACTACTA
>JACEFZ010013930.1:910000-912500 GCA_014155875.1 Cepaea nemoralis | reverse complement strand
AGACTAAGGGTGATACCTGTTTAAGAAACACACATTTAGAGAAACCATTTGAACGACTAATAACTTGGGTTATTTTTTACTTTCACCCGATATCCAAGGACAAATTTCCCAGGTTGCAATTTACAAAATAAAGCTTTAACTCAATTTTAAACACTAAAAGTGAAAAACGTATATAGTTACAACAAACAGATGTACCATGTATTTATTCTGGGTTGTCGTGTTTTCCCCCAAGCCAAATCAAGGGTTATTGCAGATACTCAGCTGGCATCTATTGTCATAATCAAGCACACGAGCAAGTTTACTAAAGAGATTGGTGTATTGTTGATAAACACTCTACACGATAGGGCTGAAGAAAGCATTTTTTAATTATAAAATTCTAAGTTACACGTACACTGTAGTTACAGTGTCATATACATATAAAGTTTTATATCAATAAAGTGATTATAATGATTACAGATGAATATGAGAAGTTAAATTATAATAAATTAGTAAATTAGCAAGTATATAATAATTACATTACCACAAATGAATAATTACATACAGTAGATACACTGTTACGATTTACTTTGTTGCGATATACAAGGTGAACTGTTACAAGGAAGTCATTTAACATATTAACAACTATTATAATTACACTATTAGAGGAGCAATTAAATATACAACTACCAGCAGTTTCAAATGTCAACGGTACAATATCGTCATCAAATGTCTGAGGAACATTAACCATATCCCTATTCAATAAAATTCCATCTACTTGAAATTATGCTTCGAGAAACGTCGTCATTGTTAGCATCGACCCGTATCACACCACTACTATCTACAACTCTCTGTTAAATGTACTCTATTTACTATATTTTCTACGCTGTTTTCTGTATTTCATAACATTTCATTCATTTACCTGTCTCCAATTCTGCTTATTTCCAATAAAGACCATATCTGTCGCAGAGTACATTTAACTTTGTCTCGTTTATCAACATTTTCCCATTTCACAACTGCAAGCTTCAAGCTCATAATCTCTGTATTGTTGTCATTTCCACAGTCTGCCTTATTGTTAATCACTTTCCTTAAATACAGCTGACAACTGAAGTATTTCTTACCAGGTAATAAATTTTAACTGAATATTTCCAAGGGCTTCAACGGCAACTTCTTTCATTGTCTCAATGTTTGGTCGTTGTCTCAATGTTTGGTCGTTGTGGCATTATTCAATAGATGTAGATTAAGGACATAATAAGGCAAACAAAAGCTATATTTCAGAAAAGGAAAAGTATCTTATGCAACAAGTTACTAGTATGAATGTTAAAAATAAATTGTAAAAATTAAACTTCAAAAATAATATTTGACAAAAAAAAAAAAAAGTAAATTTAATCAATAAAGATTAAGAAAATTAAGGGATGTAACTTGTTGCATAAGATACTTTTCCTTTTCTGAAATATAGCTTTTGTTTGCCTTATTATGTCCTTAATCTACATCTATTGAATAATGCCACAACGACCAAACATTGAGACTACGACCAAACATTGAGACAACGACCAAACATTGAGACAATGAAAGAAGTTGCCGTTGAAGCCCTTGGAAATATTCAGTTAAAATTTATTACCTGGTAAGAAATACTTCAGTTGTCAGCTGTATTTAAGGAAAGTGATAACAATAAGGCAGACTGGGGAAATGACAACAATACAGAGATTATGAGCTTGAAGCTTGCAGTTGTGAAATGGGAAAATGTTGATAAACGAGACAAAGTTAAATGTACTCTGCGACAGATATGGTCTTTATTGGAAATAAGCAGAATTGGAGACAGGTAAATGAATGAAATGTTATGAAATACAGAAAACAGCATAGAAAATATAGTAAATAGAGTACATTTAACAGAGAGTTGTAGATAGTAGTGGTGTGATACGGGTCGATGCTAACAATGACGACGTTTCTCGAAGCATAATTTCAAGTAGATGGAATTTTATTGAATAGGAATATGGTTAATGTTCCTCAGACATTTGATGACGATATTGTACCGTTGACATTTGAAACTGCTAGGAGTTGTATATTTAATTGCTCCTCTAATAGTGTAATTATAATAGTTGTTAATATGTTAAATGACTTCCTTGTAACAGTTCACCTTGTATATCGCAACAAAGTAAATCGTAACAGTGTATCTACTGTATGTAATTATTCATTTGTGGTAATGTAATTATTATATACTTGCTAATTTACAAATTTATTATAATTTAACTTCTCATATTCATTTGTAATCATCATAATCACTTTATTGATATAAACTTTATATATATATATATATATATATATATATATATATATATATATATATATATATATATATATATATATATATATATATATATATATATATATATATATATGACACTGTAACTACAGTGTACGTGTAACTTAGAATTTTATAATTAAAAAATGTTTTCTTCAGCCCTATCGTGTAGAGTGTTTTTCAACAATACACCAATCTCTTTAGTAAACTTGCTCGTGTGCT